>CAKNWT010134710.1:2944-23739 GCA_932066315.1 Andricus coriarius
TAGTGCCATGAAAATTTTTAAATATCACGTTCTTTCGAATCCCTTGAAATATCCAAAAAGCTTTGAAATTCGTTGAATCTTTTATATGCCCTGTAATCAGTAGAAATCCTGAAAAATCTCTAGAAGTCCCTTGAAATTTCATTTCATTTATTCACTAAAGTTCTCTTAAAAATCCATTAAAATAACTAAAAATCCATTAAATATCCTAGATATCCTGGATACCTTTTTAAAATCCTTTAAAATATTCTGAATTCCTATGAAATTCTTTGAAAACACTTCACAATTTTGTTAAATTCTTTGAAATATTTAAAATACAACAAACTCTTTAAAATCCTTTCAAATTCCTGAATATGTATAAAATCCGTTAAATCTTGTGAAATAAATAGGAATGAAAATCCAGTAAAATCCCATGAAACATCGTCAAATCTGTAATTATCTTTCAAATTTCTTTGAAAATGATGAAATCTTTGAAATCCACTAAAGCCCGCAAAATCTCAGAATATCTGATAAAGCCTCTTAGAATCCCTTAAAATCTGTAAAAATAACCTGGAAGCTTTGCTGTCATTTGAAACCCTTGAAATCCGTTGCATTCAACTGAAAAATAGTAAAAGCCTTTAAATTCTGATGACTTCCTCTGAAATATCTAAAAAACTCTCCAACCTTTTCAACTTCTTGAAGTCCATAGAAACTCCCTATAAGCTTATGGTACCTTTTAATTTCTTTTGAAATCCGTTAAATCCTTGAAGGCCTTAAAATCGCTTACAATATTGTAAATAGCGTGAAAATTCAGTGAAATATTCGAAACCTTTCAAATATTCTGAATTGTTACGAAATCATTTGAAATTCCATAAGCCTACGAAATTCTTTGAAATCTCACCAAATTTCTCAAAATCTTCTAAAATGCACTATATTTTTTTAAATCCTTTAAATAGTGTAAAATACCTCGAAATATATTGAAGTCCCCTACAATATCTTGAAACATCATAAGATCCCACGAAATCCCTAGAAGTCAATACTTTGAAATTTCTTAAAATCGCTTCAAAATTTTTGAGAATTTTCGGAATCTTGTAAAATGTCCTCAGGTCTTTCAAATCCTTTGATATCCATTTACCTTTTTTAAATATTTATAGTCATTCGAGATTTTATAAATTTACGTAGGTCTGGTAAAATCCTCACAAATTCCTTGAAATACTTTGAAATCTCATACATTATTTTGAAATTCCTAATACCTCTTAGAATTTCTTCAAACACTGTCAAAACTTTAAAATCCTATGAAGGCAAATTAAATTTCTTGACAGCTTTGGAATTCTGTAAAATCCTTTAGAATCATTTAGAATACACTGAAAGCTTCAAAACCCTATAAAATCCGTTAAAATCCATGAAATCAGTTGAAATCCCTCGAAATCTTGAAATTGATAATATCTTTTGAAATTTTGATGTTTGAGATAGCGGATATGTTATACTGGACAATCTAGCAAAGAAGCATGAAAACATGTTCAAAGGAAAACTGAAAAAATAGTTGCATTAGCGATAAATTTTTGAAAATAGTAGCATTAGTATAATTTTTTTTCAACAAATATAATCATGGTTACATTAAAAAAAAATCAAAAAAAAACTTATGTTTTCTTGTAACTGTAAAATTATTTTGATACTAAATCTGAATCATTTGAATCCAATGCGTTCACTCTGCTGCAAACCACTTTGATCCATCTTCAAGATCAAAGTAATAACCCCAGATTTTCTGTGTTTATTACCATCAAACTTACATCTAATTTTCTTCAAGGAACTTAACATAATTTCGCATTTCCCGAATTAATTTTCCATCTTTACTTCTTCCTACTTTGTTAATTTCTTTTACCATTTGAACTCGTCTTATTTCTTACTATCTTCATATTTATTTATTTTTCATTTCTTCTACATTTCTTATTCCTAATTGCAGATCTTCATACTACATGCTTGCATGAAATTAAAACTTCAATAGTTTGCAAAGATGACATGCAGCTGTTAGTTTACACCAAATTTAAAGACATAACAGTAAAAAAATCCATTCCAGTGCAATAAGGTGCTTTAAAATATGCGGAATGTGCAAATATAATAAATACAATATTGAAGAACAGAAAGTTTAACACAAAATATACAGTAAGGCGCGTAGTGTTTCGTTAAATTTTGGAAAAGTGTTTGAGTAATTCAAAGGAATATGTACAGGTTTGGAAATAATAATAATGGACGTAAACTGACTTAAATAAAGAGTGCAAAGAAAGAGTGCAACGAATTTGTCAAACACGCGGGTGCGTGCAGGTGCGGCCACAATTTTCTTTCTTTGAAGTCATGGCACAAACCTAGCGTACACAATTTAAAAAATTCTATTTATTTTTTAAAATTTATCATCCTGAGATATGTATGCGAGATTTTTGTGACAGACTTCCATTTTTCAAAACGTTTGGAAACTTATATAGAATCGGTAGCGGATTTATTTTTAATTAAATTTAATGCACAAGATTTGTGAAATTCTTTTAAACAAAAGTTGAATTATTTTGTAATTAAAAAGGAGAGAAAAGATCATATTGATCGAAGATTTTAAGAGTTTAGAATGCAAATTGTTAAGAATTATTAACTGAGAAATCTCGCCAAGAGGCTTACGAAATTGAAGTATTGAGTGTGGCCACTATTTCGAGGGGAATTGGTATTATAAAAGTTATTTTAAAGGGATGTAATCTCTTAAGCGAGGGCAAGTTGAACTTTGGGAAAGAAGAACTTTGGAATTGGAATTCCTCACATAGTATATGAAGTTCTGCTACCGATCTCAAAGTTTCTAAACGAAGAGCAGTGTCTCGGAAATGCAGGTGGCTCATGGTGGTGATGGTTAAATTACGGACAGGGTTCAGGGTTGCAATATTTCAGTCTTACCACCACCATAGCCAAAGTCTGGTTCTGACTTGTCTAGCGCCTGGATCTCCATTTTTCTCAGCAGCTTCGTTGTAGCAGTGGTAGTGGTTGTGGGCGTTCCTGCACAACAAACACCACATACGGTAAAAAAACAAAAAAAAATTATGACTGCGGAAAATCGCGGCCAACAGTGTTTTCCGATAATGTACAGTACTGTCGGAAAATATAAGATCGCCAGTTCTTTTTGTTTGCATACGCAGACTTTCGAAATTTGTTTCATGGAATTTTACTCAAAATCAGGGACACATTTATCAAGATTTCAATCAAGCGAACCTAGTGGAAACCAGTGAAAATTCAGTTAAATCAGTTGTTCTTCACTGATTTCTCAGTAAAAAGACTACTGAAAATTTAAGTAGAGGTAACTTGCACTCCTGTACTTTTCTACTTAGAAAACATTAATTCTCAGTAGATTTTCTATACTTAAAATCTTAAGAAATGAGTCACTAATAACAAGAAATGTTTGTGTATATTACTGAAATTATTGATAGCCTTCAAGTAATTCTGAATTTATAAAAATGTAATTAGCATTTCTGTAATCTTGTAGAGCGAGAGAAGAATTAACGAAAAATTAAGGTTTGTAACTATAGATATTTTTTTAAGTGTTTAAAAAATAGGGTATAATTTCCTCAACATAAAGAAACTTAAAAATTTGACTTTTTCTACTTTGAAAGTTTCATAATAAAATTTTTCTAAATGATGATTTTCCTAAAAATGTTTAATTTTTAATGCTTTTAATTTCAAATTGTAGAACTTAAATTTTTTTTGTATTTAATTACGAAGGTCTTAAAGTTGAATTTGGTTTAATTTGGAAGTCATGGAAAACTTTCAATTTGCAATTATTATATAAAGTTATATGCAATTCTATGTTTTATCATACCGAAATGTCCTATCACGTGACTTTTAGAACGGGTAAAATTCATATACCAAATACATTCCTTCATCTCTTAGTTTTAGATTTTTATACTCTCTTGGTTTAACCTTAATGAAAAAATATTTTTTTAGGCGGTTCGGACATTTGTTTGTTTCAGAAAATCTTATTAGCTGAATTGGTCAACTTTTTGACAATCGCTCATACAGTGCCTACAGTTTAAAAATTGTAGACTTTTAAATATTTTCAATTTGGGGATGTATCAAATGCACATCGTGTAATTGAAATTAAAAAAAAAATAATAAAAAAAATTTCTTAAACAGCTTTTGGCGATTAATGATGTCAACGCTCTGACCAATGACAACGATAAGATGTGGCTTTTAAAAATTTCTACAGCATCCACTATTAATGTGATCAACAGTTTGAAAATTCGCATCAAAAATCTAATGTAAACGTATTGGCAGCAGATAATCAAAATAGAAGAATTAGCTGAAACTGTTGACATCACTTTTTAACCAAATTTTCACTTTAGCGTGAAACGACCCAGCGGAGTTGTGAAAGGTCGGGCTATTGACATCATCCGGCGCCAAAAGTCACCAAAGGTACTTCGTTTGACGCTACGTGTAAAAAACGCTGTCACAAGTTTTAACGTACGTTTATTCTTACATATCACCAATCATTCATGCTGAAAAAAGTTTCAAGATTCACTTTGTTTTCCTGTTTTCAATATATAATATATTTTTTGAATTAGGCATACAATATCTGTAAAATGTTACTTCTGTTCCTTCAAAATTAGTAGCACTAAAAAATTAAAATGTTTAAAAAACAGGCTGTCCAATATTTTCGGATGGTACTGCATGTGTAATATACTGTGTATTGTTAAACAATTTTCGAGTCTTGGAAATAAATCAAATTTTCCTCAAGTTTCATAAGGACTTACAAAAAATATTAATATATCCTATTATCATAAAAAATGGATGGAACTTAAAGAAACAATATTTAATAGAAATATAAAATCAATTGCTATAATTATTTGAGAATTTGTTATTGATGAAATAAAAATATTATCATTTATATTTATAAGAGTTTGACAAAATGTCTTAATTTGTTCTGTGACATTCCTATCCGTATGTGGGGCTTCTATGCATAACATTATATTGCGCACCAAGTGTGAGAAGTCCAATGTGCCCCATGGTATATACATATATTAGTTTGAAAGAGGTATGAGTTTGGCCGTTTTATCATGTCTGTTAGATGGGTCAAAAATAAAATCTTTCGAGCGATGTCACGTGAGCGGAAGTATGAATTCACATTTTCTTCCGATGGAGCAAAAGTGAGCTTCTACTGCCACTCATGACAGAGCGCTCAAAACCACGCCCGCCATGAAAAACGGCAAAAATCTTGCCCCTGTTACCAAAATATTTTTCATATTAGAGTAGCTGTTTCATGTTGAGAAAAATATAGCATTAAGTATTAGTGTCTTGTGCTTCGCATGGGGAAATTTTTTAAACTATTTAAACCGTTTAAAGACCCAAAATACGTGCACCAGTGTGACCCACCCTACACCAAAATTATTAATACAGTTTCCAATTATAAGCATATATAACATTTAATCACTTGCATAAAATTATAAAACTAAAACTCCTGAAATTAAATGACAAAATTAATTGCCTGCGAGTTACATCAATGAACTGAATGTTTTGTAAGGAACGCATAGCAGCTTTTAGGCATAACGAAAAAAAATTAATTCGTTTGGGTGGGTGAATGCTAGTTAGTTCTAAAACATTTTCCTTGCCATTTCTGTCAAAAGCTAAGCGTATAAAATCAAATACAACGTTACTATTCAAAAATAATACGGTTTCCAGCAGCGAATGTAAGTTAAGAGCATTGAGAAAGCGGTCGCATAATAGAATAAAAGAGATTCACATCATATGATTTCCATGACCTAATATAGTGAAAATATATTTTATATTCTTCGGTTGCGGGAGTGGAAAAGCTTACAGCTTTTCATTTGCTTCATACATTTTCATAATATTTTTCGCTTCAATGAAGTACTCAGAATATATTTTCAACCATCTATGCCTCGATTTACAGTATGTGAACACGCGATTTTTGTTTGCCAATAAAATTTTACCAAAAGATATTGCTGGTAGCTACATTATCTATAATCTATTAAGTTTTAATAAAAAATATGTAAAAATCCTTTATACTTGCAAAGGAGTCTCTGAGTAATAAAATTAGTTTTTCCCAATATCTCTTATTGGCGAGAGTTTGAAAAGTATAATGTAAATGAACATTCTTATTTCACTGACAGGAATTTCACTAATTGATTACTGGCTATCGATACCAAACGTTCCGAAATTTTTTTACTATTTTCGAATACTTGAAAAGACACTTTTTTCAAAAGCCATTGTTTACCCATTTCCTGGTGGTATTATGTGGCGATGGAAAAACAAGAAACAGTCTATTGAAGTGAATGCTATATTTTACCACAGAAATTTCGAATCGTCGAGAAGCGTATAAAATTTTCAGCCTGATTTGATTTAGATGTCGAAATTCAAATAGACCTTGATCTTATCATAGCATACTGCATGATCTCGCTAAATATAAATGAAGCTAAGCCTTAATATAAACCTTTGTGGGTTTACTTGATAAAGTATCAAACTGAAAAAAATGGAATTACATAGTAAACCTTATCAGCCAGTACGAATCAAAAACCTTTTTCTAATCTGGTAAATTTAAATTACCCAGAAGGTTGCTAATTGTTCTAAATTTATTTCGCAATGGCTTTGAGCCACGAGCACTTTGAATTTACGCTGCTGAATCCCAATGAAATGTTGTCTCGTTAAATAGATCGCTTTTGCGGTTAAATGTTTGCTAAATTTTGTTCACTTTTCCAGACGGCTTAGAGCGATGATACGCAGATTTGAATCTTTGACGGAAATATCTGGTAGTGAAAAATTATGATTGGATCAAAGTGCATTATAATTCCATAGGATAACATTTTATCATGAATCCAATAAATGTAAGCTGTAAATCGAAGGGTTTCAAAATGAAAAACTGTTCTAGAAAAAAAGACATTAGTAAAATAAGGAATGTTCATTTTCATAATAATAACCTGCCTTAAATTCAAATAATGATTTATCTAAGTATAACCTAAATTTTTATTTTGGCCGACTAGAGTTGGACTGGCAAATGTTTTTTCTTAACCCAAGAACAACAGCGTGAACTTTCAGAACAATTCTAACAGCGTGGGGTGGGATCCAACCCATCTTTATATTTTCTGTTATTTGCGACGAGTTTGAAATTCTGAAGGGGAGATATGGTTATTAATCCATTTCAGGGTAATAAAATATTTCTTTTCAATTAAAAATTATATTACAAATGATATTTGGTAACAAATAATGCTAGGAACAAATCTCTCCATGAACGAACAAAATCAAACACAAAACTTTTCTGGGAAAAAACTCTTCAAAATCAAAATGAAATAGGTATAAAAAACTTTCCTTTTATGGGAAAAAAATTTTGTGAACAAAGTACGTATCAAGTTTCTCTGTCGAATTATTCTGAAAGATCATCAGCATTCAGGTAGCCATAGTAAATCACTTTTTTATGCTCACCACATAAACATTTACCAGATTTTTTGCAAAATGAATAGCCTTTTCTGTTCTTCCTAAACTGCAAATGCTTGAATAAGACTGGATTTGAGGGTACTGGGAAGAAGAAGATGATAAGAAATATTCACGCATGCACAGCTTCAAGTAAACAGAGCTTGGGTGGAATTCCACCCATACGATGTTGTTCTTGGGTTAAGACAAAGAAATAGAATCTAACTAGTTAGAAATTTATTCTGAAGTGATACTAACCAGGTTGGTAGACCGATTCTCGAGAGACGTTATAATTTGCTTTTGATATGCTGAGTGTGCACTTGAGAATCGCTAGCTCTTGTAAATCTTCATTTTCAAGGTCTATTCTTGCCAAAATGTTATAATATGGAGATCCTTCTTTCATTGTAACATCAGGTTTTGTTGAGTATTCTTGCAAATCACCACTGCAACAGGAAATTACAAATTCAGAATTTTTCTGACTCACACTCTAGTTATTTATGCATTTTGTCTAAAAACATGGTGTTTTCTGTCAATAAATTTTTTCGATTTAACGCATTTCCAAAAAACTACTTCATTATTATTTATAAAACTTCAAATCAAAATTAAAGAATATGAAACATATACTTATGGAAATATAGACTGATTTATTATTCAACTTGCTATGATCAAAATATATGACTTAAAGGAGGCGATATTGTGTATTACGCATTGAAACAATAACAAATACTTAAAAGTTACTGAATTTATATAGCTCACCCATTGAACAGTGTTATACTCAGAAGGATCAAAAAAAGGAACTTTGTTTAGGATTAATATAGCATCACTTGCTGGTAATAGTGCTTTGGAAAATCGGTCAATCAATAAGTTTATATTTGATAATGATTTAACGTAAATATTTATAAAGATGAACTTTCTTTCACTTTTAAACTTCAAGGCATTATTTCTCAACTGTATCCCCTCAGAAAATCAAAGTTGTCCTATCTAAGTTAAAATTGCATAAAGTGTTGCGCTATTTCATAATAGTTCATAAGGAAATTTAAAAAAAAATGTAAATGAATATTTTCTGTCTATTTCGTCTATTTTGGCGATTTTTAACTCTTTTAATAGCAAAACAAAAATATTTTCTACTACAATTTTATAAGATCTTCACACCTTTTTCATTGAACGTGAACGTTTTTTGAAGAGAGAAATATTGACCTTCAAAACTAAAAGTAAAGTATAAATTTAACTTTTTTCATAGAAGGAACTTTTAAAAAAAATGTTTTCAAGTAAAAAATACAGTTCGGATTCTTTTTTTAAGTACCTTAAGATTCAAAGATATTCGAAATTTTTATTTTTACCAATAAAAAGGAAATTTTACTTTACTCTTTTCTTTAAACTCTCTTTATTTTTCACCTTCATTTTCAAAGGTCAAATATTTATTTTTCCAACAAAATTTTATAATGAAAGGAAATGACGTGAAACGACCTGTTGAAACTACATGTAATGGAAAAACTTCTTTATCGCCATTGGAAGACTTACAAATTGCTGAAGCAAATGGTACTTTCTCGAAAAGCACTTAACGCTTATTTTCATAAATAAACAATGCAAATTACACTTTTGAATCATAAAGCTTTTTTTAACAAAAGGTTTCTTTTTATATAACAAAATACAAATTTCTTTTCCAAAAAAGTCCAATTTGTTTTTGATTTTCATCTTTAAAGGCGAAATTCTGTTTATTCCCATTAGAACAGGTAAAATTTGCTGAAATAGACGATATACATGAAAATATCCAAAATTTTAGCCCCCTCCTCCTGGGTAAATAATTATCCAAATAATAAAAAAATAATTTCCATAAATTACTATACAGTAGCACAACACTTAACCTAAGTTTGAATTAGATCGGACAAATTTGATTTTTTGAAAAGGCACACTTGAGAAATAATGCTCCATATATTGATACAGTAATTAAAAATTTACTTTATGTAGCAGGTTACATCGATTGACCTATGTACGAGCCCTCTATTTCTGTAGAGCAGCGACGTTTAATTTTGTAGAAAAATATTCGTTAAACTTTACGTGACCTTTCTTGTCAGAAAGTTCTTTCTGATCAGTAAGTAGATAAATGGATGCTTCTTAGCACGAAACAAAAATTATTTTTTAATAAAAATATATTATCATTTGGTTATAGAAAGTTAGTGAATAGGTCAATCTATAGGTCTCAATCTAATTGATAATAAACAGAGCTTTATAAATATGGATTACAAAATAGATTTGCCATATAAACCTATACAACTTTTTGAACCATTACGATTTACCTACTAACCAACTAATTAAGATCAACCAGTGATGATGTAAGGCTTTTAAAACATTATTATGGCTGTCTGGAATAATATAATTTCTCTTTTAAAACTAGACCTATCGTTTGACATATTAAGCAACAACTAAATAATTCATAAGAAAATTGGCTCTCTTTAAATATTTAAGTACCTATTATCGCAGTCACGTTAAACAGTCTAACTCACTCTTTGTACATTTCTACATAATTTAAACACAGTGAAATCCGCTTGGCTTGTCATTATATTCTTTCCATTTACCTTACTGTAGAAAAAATAGCAAGAAACTCAACCCCTTTTCAAATCTGAGCTTTAGCAAATGATAGTCCGACACACACATATACTTACTCAACAAAAAAGTCGAGGGTGGGTTGAGGATAGAGCCCTTCGGCGACACACGTCACTTCTACCCCTTCTTTTTCTTCCACCGTAGTTCTTCTGGTGATCAATTCGAATCTTTTTTCTGCAGCTGAAACAAAATATTGTACCATTATTTGTTAACCGATTTGTAGAATTGTCTAAAATGAATTGAGCAGAAAAAATCGTGTTCTCATAATATTTATTTCCTTTTTCTTTTTTCTGTTGTAGCGAAAAAGAATGACCCTCATTTATAAACTTTTAGCAACGGCTGTCCGGGGAACGAATTCGTTTATTTCCTGAAACTGGTCTCTGGCTTCGCATTGTGAGCTTCTTGTTTTTTTAAATCTTTTTTTTCTGTATGTAAAACCATCACGGTTCTTACCCACCGTTATGCAGGTACTGCTATTCCAAACACTATGACCTATTTGATGTGACAACAGTTTGCGTGATCAAATATAAGGTTTCGCAGTCTATTTCTATTTTGTTGACTGCAGTTGCTCCGCGTTTTCACTTTACGAATACATATATAAATTGAGTTTTGCCCGGCATATGCTTCAGCCTGTAACCTAAATATTTTCCTTATGTCTTCGATGCTGTGATTCACCGTTTTAGATAAAAATATTTTGCTCTTCTACTCTCTTCATTAAATTCGAAACGCTTTATGTATCCAAATATCTGCACTGACTTATTGTATACAAAGTTTGCCGTCATTAACGCAATTTTCATTAAAACTTTACTAGCAAATTATAGTGAATGAATTTTCAACGTTTTAAATATAAAATTTTCTGGTCGACCGTTAGATCTGAATTGGACAACTTGAGTCTTTTTCTCGTATATTTTTGGCGTTCAACTCAACTGATTTAATTTCGTTAACATTATTAAAATAAAAATTTTGAAATCAAAGACAGTTAAACTCGTATTTTCACAAGTATGTAATTAATTCAACTTACGTATCACGATAAATTTATATGAAGAAATATATTGTAAAAGTATTCTTATTTTTAATTTTTATTGCAAGCTTCTCCTCATTAGTAAAATGTACGAGGGTCATTTGAAAAGTTTCCGGCCTTATTGAAAAGAAAGAAGAATTAAATTTCTTTCGCCGTTCGATAGAGAGTCTAGATATATATTATCTGCGAACATGTCAATAAATTCTGATCATTACTTTCCTCATGGCACTCTTCGAAAGTTACTAGATGACGTCTGTCAACAATGGAGAAAACAGAGTACGCGGCACCCAGCACGCGGTTAGTTCTCTCATGCCCAAATCTTGGTGTAAAATATTGGGGACCCATTCAGATGATATCCCACACCAGATATATAGAAAATGGCTTTTTGTCAAAATGTGTAGTTATATTTTTTTTTGTGATGACAAAAGTGCAGATTAATGATTTGAAATAACATTTTTAAAAATTCGCAGTTTTTGTTCAAAGAATTGCCAAACTTTTCGATTTCACCTGTATTTCAATATAAAAATTCGTACATTATTGAAATATTATTTGCTTAAAAAAATCTTGTTAGATTTTGCTATATGCATCACATTTTGTAGATCAGACCCATGAAAACAGAAAACTTGTACCCATAAACTTTACAGATTCAACATTTTATGTATAGATGATGTTTTGGGGTTGTTTTAACATCCCCTAAACATGAAAGCAAGGAAACCGATATTTCCTAGAAACCAAAACTAAGGGAGATTTTTTAATTTAACTATTAGGGTGAAAGAATCACTTAGAAATAAGTGCAGGAAGCATCCCTTGTTAGAAAAGTTGTTTGATTTTATTTAAAGCGTTGTTTTGACATCCCTTAAATATTTAAGCAATAAAATCGACATTTCCAAAACAAACAAAACCAGAGAAGTTCTATTATTATACTATTGGGGTTAAAAATCAATTTACAATACATGCGAGAAACATACCCCGGCAGGGAACGTAGTTGATTTTATTTAAAGGATTATTTTAACGTTAAATACGGTTAAATATGCCCCTATTGATACATGCCCTTGAATTCTTGTTAGAGATTGTATTTTTAAAATTGATTTCCGACCCCAATAGTATAAACAAAAAATCTTCTGTGATTTTGTTTGTGGGTAAATTTCGACTTTCTTATTTGAATATTTAAGGAATGCTGGAACTACCCTTATAATTGTTTTAACAACTTTCCTTTAGAGGGCAAGTTTCTCACATTTATTGTGAAATAATGTCCAACCCTAAAAGTATAATAAAAAACTTCTGTGCTTTTAGTATTTTGAAAATGGAAATTTTCTCCTTGGGATGTTTATGGGATGCCAAAATAATCCTTCAAATAATTTCAACAAGTTCCCCAGGTACGATATGTTTTTCACGTTTATTGTGAATTGATTGTCGACAATAATATTAAAATAAAAAATCTCCTATGATTCTGATTGTTAGAAAATGCCAATTCCCATGTTTGAATATTAAGGGAATCTTAAAACGCTAATTTACGTAAATTCAACAACGTTTCATGCTAGGATATATTTCCCACGTTCATTTTAAATTGATTCCCGACCCCATTTGTTCAATCAAAAAAACATCTGGGATTTTATTTCTCTCGAAATTTCGATATTCTTGTTTGAATGTTTAGAGAATGTTTAAACAGTCCCCAAACATCATGTATACACAATATAGTGAATCTGTTAAGTTTATGGATACAAAACTTTTGTTTTGATGGTTCTAATCTACAAAATGTGAGGTATTCAGCCAAATGTAACAAAAGCTTTTTTAAAGGGAAAAGACTTCACTAATAGACGAATTTTTCTATTGAATAAATGTAAAAATTGAAAGTTTGGCAACTGATTGAGTAAAAATGGTATATTTGTCTTATAATTTTGTTTTAAAATATTGATCTGCCCGTACGAAGTTACAAAAAATATATGATCAAACATTTTGACAAAAAGTCATTTTCTCAACATTTGGTGCGGGTTGCTTTAGTTAAATTATAATAAAGTTTCACTAAATTTAAGGGAAATGCAACTGAATATAGTTGAATTCAAGTAAACGAAAATCAAAAGAAATCAAACTATAATTAAACTGAATTATAAGTGAATACACGTTGAATTTAAATAAGATTAAAGTCTATTTAACATAACACAGGCCGACGAAAATGACATCTTTTTGTACCCAAAGATCGGACTATGTGACCCCGAAGGATTTTGATATCCTAAAACCGAATCCGTTATCCAAAATTTTCCTATACGTCAGGTTCTTGAGATATCCTAACTTAAAAGTGCAAAAATAGGTATTTTTGACCATATTTGACACAATATAACATGATCAGCAATTAAAAAATTAATAAAAGTTTTAAAATCAAATACAGTTAAATATTATTATTATGCATGATAACATCTTCGCCTTCTTTGTTAGTTTTTCAATGTGGAACTGAAATGGTTGATGTGCGATATCTTGGACATAAAAAATCGGTTTGAAATTATTAAAAATGAAAATGTAAAACCTGACGTATAGCAAGAATTTAGACAACTGATTTCTTTTCAGGACACCAAAATCCTTTGGGATCACATAGTCCGGTCTTTGGGTAGATATTTTGTCGGCCTGTGTAAATAAACAGGATCACATTTTTCAAAGCTTCCAGCTCTGTAAAAATGGGTTTGTTGTTTTTTATTGTAGAAATGTTCATGAGAAATATTATTATTATCGTACTGGAATTCCTTTTTTGCATGGATTCGAGCGACTAATATGTCAAATATTTCTAAAACTTTAGGGTTTAAAATAGATTCGCGCGGTCAAACACATTTCATATGTTATCCCTGCACCAGTTTTGATACTATGAATATGTTTTAAGCAATAATAAAAGGCAACGTGGTATTTGCAATTTTCTAAGTTGACAAAAATAAAATGAAAATACATGATTCCGATTTAATAAAAATTATGATTCCTGCAAAATCCTCGAATAGATGATTCTAACAATCTTGAAATATACGATAGGTTCAATACTTTTCGGAATCTTATCACGCTCTCAGGTCGATTGCAGACTTGCTTGATACAAAAGCCGGAAGTTACACTTCCGAAACATCCCCGTTAGTAGTGGGGGTTGGGCGCTTTACGTGAACTGCACGTACGGTGAAAATAAAAATGTAATAGTAATGGATAGACCGCGTCGCGCAGAATGCGCCGCTGCATTACCGCGACAATGCGGAACCTTCTTCCAGCTTCTTTTTCTTCATTTTATTACGGCTGGCGACTTTTATTTCGAGAACGAACGGCTGGAGTGAAAGGAGATATATAAAATACAAAAGTTCAAAATGCACATACTCAATGAGGTTAAGCCATGATATTCCTGTGAAGGCAGTTACCATGTCCAACATTCATATGGCCTATTCTTCTGTCAATGTGGCGTCGCTTCAGTTTTGCGATTAATCTTCATCTCTATATTGTAATTTAAAGCTTTTTATTGAGGATATATTATATTATATCGTACAAAAATATATAAAGTCAAATAGAATATTATCAGAATTCAAAACATAATTTTTTATATTCGAACGGTGAAAAGGAAAAAGTAGGTGGCTGACAAAATAGCAATTTGAAAAAATTTAAATATTGCCTTCGAGCTGACGTATTGCCTAATCTGTACCAAAAAAGTTAGATTAAAAAGAAACTTTCAGTCATCAAAAAATATTGTCCGAAGGTGACCGCGTCGAGTCGCCGCTTTTTTTACCCTGTCTGAGTCGAATTGAGCTAGAGATAAGAGATTAAATACTTAATTAAAAAATAAACTAATGGTCCATTCCCCGAGATTTTAAGTTTTCTGAAAAAAAAAATTCAGTTCCGAAAAATTAGGTTTTAGTTTTGAGGTTAGAATTTCATGGGTTCTGAAAAGCGTTTTAAACTCATGACAAAAATTATAATATTCATTTTTCTAAGTTATTGAAATCTATCCCTTTCGAAAATATCATAAGAAATAGTTTGATCACAAGAGTATTTGTTTTTAATCGATATGAAAATGTAATGTTAAGGTATCGCTAGAATAAGAACTAGGGGTTCGTACAAATCCTTTGAACACGACGTGAATTCGAGTTTTTGAGAATTTGCGAGCAAACTTCTTTTTCAATTGATAAAGTTAAATATTTAATTAATCACAGTAAACATATAGAAATTTATGAAAAATGAATGCAATCAATTAATTTTTTTTATAATATTATTGACAAACACCTTCAGAATCAAATTTCGCAGCGATAAGCCTATTGGCAACAATTTCCAGCCCTACTGTGAGAAGTGAGAATGTAAAAAAAGATACTACATAACGATTATCAAAATGCATGAGCGTTCACGTACACGATTTTTTTTTCTCTCGTTAATTATATAAACAATTAAAAAATCCATTCCTAAACGAAGTTCTAAGAATCAGGAGTCAAAAATTGTTTTGAACAATAACAACATAATATGAGAATGAATGGGATTTGTATCATTTCTGAATAAAAGCGTTTAAAATTAAATAGTTTGAAATTGAAGGTGCTTGAGATTGAACATTTTCAAATTAGCAGCTCTCAAAATTGAAAAATTTCTTACCTGGATTTAGAAAAGTGAGTAGTTTCCTCAGGGAGGAGTTCAAATTAAGGGTCTCATCGTTATAGATCTGAAATAGGTGAACCAGAGGGACTACATCGCGTGTTGAAGCTGCTCTGGGGAACTGACAGACTCTAGTCTGAGGAACCTGAACTAAGTCGCGATCCTTCCAAGGGAATATCCTGGAATATCGAGTAGACGAGGTCTCATGCTCCAAAGCCATGATGTAATGGCCGTTTCAAGGGTGAGGAGGTGTCTTAACGGTGACTTCGGGATACCAGGTCGCATCTTATAGTATGTAGACCTGCCCTCTGAAAGTGGGGTTCTGAAGTGGGTGTTTATTTGTTTCCCTAGCTACTCGTGAAACAAAAATGGGCGACACATAACAAATGAACAAAGTTACCGCGGTGGAAGAAAAGTTAACGGGGCTTTCCTTAAAGAGGAAAAACCGTAGCGGTACCCAGAGAAGGAAAGCCTGCTTAGCACGGCTTTCAAACAGCAACCAAGGCTCCACACAAGGAGCTGTGACTGCAGGAACATCAATTTGAGCAACTCCTCAGGTTCGTTATATAGACAAGAGGAGGAAGGACTCCAAACCCACATTAAAAAGTTATACATAGTTTATATATAGTGAAGTCGAAACAGCAGTAGGTTCTGAAAACACATACTTCACTTTCGCGTAGACGGCTACAAACGCTCTGGTAAGAGTTTCCATTGCGTCGGGTTACCCGGAAGCCTGTCTAACTCCAAAATAGCTGGACAGGCTGAGAGAGGAAACCTCCGAAGAGACAGACGCGTTACCACACAAGATGCGCGCCCCCAGATCTAACGACATATTCATCAGTATCTATCGTATTAGAGGCTGCAGACATCTGGTCGCAGGGCTGTGGACAGAACGCCCGCGTTTAGACTCGAAGAGGGACTAAACCTGGAGGTCAAGGGAACACAAATTGCCGGCACTACCAAGAATCCATTGGCCGCAGGCGTCTGGGCTTCCAGAACCACAGTCTAAAAACCGATTCTTGGAAGGTATATTCAAACAGAGTGTGAGCCAAACAAAGGGGACTTGGTAGATTCTGGCTGTATGTCTCCCTGAAACGTTAACCAGGGCCCGTGGCTCTGGATTACCGAACCTATCTAGAGGCCAGTAGGGTCACCTTCCAGGTAACCTATCTGGGCGCAGATAGGGCTTACCCTATATTAACAACCCTGGCTATACAGAAAAGGCATTAGTGGCCTAGGAGTGTGTGGCTGCATATGTAAAGAGCTACGCGAAAAAACACTTAAAGTCTTGAAGGGTATGGATGAGATTTTGATTTCTAGGCTCTGCTCCAGTGACCTCGGCACTGGCCTCGGCTTATTTTTCAGGCGATGCTGAGAGGCTTCCACCTCCTAGAGAGGTGGTGGCTCTAAGAGAGCACTGCCAGAAGAACGAGATTCCTCTGCTGTTGGGCTGTGATGCAAACTTCCACCTTACAGTGTGGGGGAGCACAAACATCCACGGCAAATAAAGAGATTTAGTTAAATACCTAGAAGGCACTGAGCGCGAAATTCTCAATTGTAGTGATAGTTCCACATTTCAGATTGTAACTAGAGCGTTGTACAACAGGGCGAACAGAACTAAATTGCTTTTGGGCTGAGACATCTATGAGACGGCTCAGTATGAATACAATAAAAATATAAGAATTTACAGGCACAGAGTTTGAAGTGGCTTCTGAGAGAAATAAAAGAACAAGACACTGGAAAAAATCCACCTGCTGAGTCACCTGATGCAAGTCCACTTCCCAGGTTTTCAGCGAACTCAAACCGACCGAGAGGAGGAAGGCTGAGCCAAGAAAGGGAGAAGGCCGACTGGAATTTCACCGCCAAGGTCGTTGACATCAATAAGGTGGAACGAGCCGGTGGGTACTTCTACCCCTTTAAATTACCAGGGGTGGATGGTGTCCCTCCAATGCTCTTACAGAAGGGCAAGAATTTCGCCGTGCCCCTGCTGGCGAACCTATTTATGGCAAACGTTGCCCTAAAACACGTGCCGTTGATACAAAAGGACGATAGGATGGCCTTCATTTCTAAACCTGGGAAGGGGAGCCTAAATGCTGCTAAGAAGATATGGCCGATTAGTTTAACGTCCTTTATTCTGAAAACGCTGGATAAGATGGTTAAGAGGTATATCAAGGATGAGGTGCTTCTAGCCTCCTTGCTGCACTGAGAGCAGCACACTTTTCAGGCGCACTGCTCTGTAGAAACTGCGCTCGATGCTGCCATGGCAAAATTGAAGCAGCAGCTGGAAAAAGGAGGGTATGATGTGGACACCTTCTTGGACATAGATGATGCCTTCAGCAATACTTCTCCAGAAGTCATCTGTCTAAAAGCTTCAAGGTGTGACGTGCCAGACCAGCTAGTAAGCTGCCTAGGGTGCATAATACGCCAGAGGCAACTCGAAGCCAGATGAAGTGAAGACCTAGTCAAGGAAGTGGCTTCCTTCGTAGGCTACATAAGAAAGGATATCATGCCCAGGGATACGTGTATGCCTTTGTAACCCTAGTGTGGGGGGCTGATCTGGAAACATTGATGGATCTTACAAGGTCGGCGCTGAGTATCGTAGAGCTCTAATACGACAACTCAAAGCTCACGGTATATCCGAAAAAGACATTTTCAGCGTTATTTGTACGAGGTAGTACAAAGTGTGTAATCCTATATAGCATTTCGAACTGGGCAAAGCATCATGAGACACAACGCTCTACTCTATTGTCCTTAAAAGAAAGCTCCCATATGCGGCCGACGTCTGGTTGCCACGGTTTTTTGTATTCTCAAATTATCTATTTTCAAGCATGACAATTTTTTTCTAGTGTATTTATATGAGTAAAAAAGCCTCAAATATCTTAAATGATTCTCCCGAAGTTTCTGTAGATTTAAGAAATGTTTTTTGAAAACAGGAGTCTACTAAATCTAAATTATTTCCTAGAGAACATTCATTAAAGAAGTGTCAGAACTTTTGGAGACGAGGAAGACCCCGAAGAACATACACAAATTGAAACACATAGTAATATTAAATCTATGAAAATGATAATTTTTTCCAACACATTTTCATGACGCGCGCGCAGAAGGCCTTAATCAATCGACACTAAATAATTTATACTTTTTTAGGGTCCCAATACACGACTTTTCCACACAGTTTCAAATTTGATTTCTAAAATTTGGTTTTTTCGACCCACACCACTGAGCAGGTTGGACATAGCCAAGGATACCCAAGAAAGGGTTACCCAAAAAACACCTAAGAATAGTGGTCCAGATGCGTACAGGGCAGAACCACTTGAACTATTGCATGCATAAAATGGAGTTTAATCTGATGACAGAGTGCAGGAAATGCGGCAAAGATGGCGAAACATCCCTGCATGTATTATGCCAGTGCCCAGCATTAGCTAGGCACAGACAACAAACCCTTGGGGTCCACTTGCTGGAACCTGAGAAAATTAACACGTGAATAGTGACTGACATCCTGGGCTTCGCCAGGAGATCTAGAATCAAGTACTGAGCGCCATTAGTTAAGGGTGTGGCACAATAGGCTTTATAGCTTGAGCGCCAGGGGGCTCTTTTTTTAATGTTTTCGCCCTCTATAAACTTAACTTAATTCAAAATTGAAGAATTTTATTTTTAGTTGAAGAATCTCGAAACTGAATGAATTCAGATAAAAATTTTGAAAACAGGAAAATTTCAAAATGTTCAAAATTGAATAATTTTATATTAAACTTTTGAAAATTGGTTCATTCAATATTCCAAGTAATTGAGATCGTACTATTTCTACTTAAAATCGTTCAAAATTGAATGATTCATCATTGAACATTTTTAAATTTGAATAATTTTCTTAGAATTTAATACATTAAAACAGGAGCTGAATTGAATTTTCAAAGTCAAAGCTTCTGAAATTCTAGAATAATTTTACATTGTTGTTGGATAAAAAATTAAGAATTTAATATTAAAATAATTTTCAAATAGTTAATATTAAAACCATTATGAAAGGGAAAAATTAAATATCCAGAGTCCAACATGAAACTTGAAAGCTATAAAATTGTAACCATTCTAAATTAAAGAAATTATTCAATTACTGAGCTATCTATTTAAGATATTTCAATTATTATCTATTTTGATTTTAATTAACACAATTTTAAACTTTTTAATTTTAAACCGTTTAATTTTTAACATTTCAATTAGAATAATTATTCATTCTTCAAATCTTCTAATCACATATTTTTTAATTTTAAATTATTCGTTTTTTTATCTTTAACTAAACACGAGAAAGTTTAAAAATATTACATTGCAAATTAAAAATTAAAAAGAACAATACGAAACAAGATCGCCAGTTTCTATTATCTATTAGCAGAATCCACTTCGGTCAAATCCGCTCAATTTTGGTTTGGCACTTGATGTGAAGCTCAGAACAGGATGGGATTAAGGTGGAAGCGCACGTGTGCTTCTATAATACATTATACTGATTCCTGAATCAATTGTCTCAACCCAAGCTATTCAACGCTTGAATTTCGGTCTAAAAGCTTGTTATCCTAATCCACCTCAGGTTAGCTACTGGAATAGATTAATAATCTTCGAGATATTATTACTGCTGCATTATGCCGTAATTAATTTGTTTAAATCAGAGTCAAATCGAGTCCCATTTAAGTCGACCATACAGAAAAACCTCTTTTGCTCAATGCAACAATTAAAAAACTGTCGAATTGCTTTAAATCTTTGTATTGCTCAATATGATCTATTTATGGTTTAATTTTGTGTCAGTACATTTTGACGCTGTTTCTTTGTTCAAAATTAAACTTTTCTTTGGTGCAGTGTTATTGTTAAAATAGCAATTAAAACTATTATCTTAAAAATACATTTGCATATTTTTTATTTGAAAGCGCCTGGCATTAAATTTATGCAGAAGGCCTTTGGGACAAATTGGGTGAAAGTTCCGTTTTCTGATGGTTCAAGTGATTCTCATCAAAAGTAGTAATGTGACACTTTCACCACTTTTCATTCTTCAGAAAGCGGCAAATGGAATGGGTAAATCTTGAAATTAACTATATCAACCCTATTATTATATCATAACATTTTTTTAAAGTGAGAACCCAAAAGCGTTTATCTGACATTTGTTTCTATCTTTTCAAAT
>CAKNWT010134739.1:1250-17969 GCA_932066315.1 Andricus coriarius
CCCGCGAGGCGTCGGAAAAGGGGTAGGCGTGTGACCTTTCATTATTTCTGTTACCAGTCACAGGGGTGCCTTACCGCCCCCGCGAGACGTTGGAAAAGGGGTAGGGGTGTGACCTTTCATTATTTATGTGACCAGTCACGGGGGTGCCTTCCCGCCACCCACGAGGCGTTGGAAAAGGGGATGGGGTGTGGCCTTTCATTATTTCTGTGACCAGTCACAGGGGTGCCTTCCCGCCCCCCACGATGCGTTGGAAAAGAGGTAGGGGTGTGACCTTTCATTATTTCTATGACCAGTCACAGGAGTGCCTTCCCTTCCCCCACTAGAAATTGTAAAGGGATAGGGGTGAGACGTGTATTATTCGATTATTCAATTTAACAGAAAAAAATAGATATCTCGAAAGCTATTACAGATATCGATTTATAAATTTCACATCCGTGTTTCTCGAAAAAAAATACCATCGAAATTGATATTCAGAAATTATATCAATTGAAAATAACAGTCAATAATTTTACCATAAAAAATCGATATATCTCGAAAACTTTTCGAGATATCGATTTAAAAATTTCAGATCCATGTTTCTCTCAAAAAATCCAATCGAAATCGGTATTCAGAAATGATTGTAGTCAAAAACAAAAGTCAATCATTTTAACATGAAAAAATCGATATCTCGAAAACTATTCGAGATATCGATTTAAGAATTTCAGTATCGTGTTTCTCGCCAAAGATCCTATAGGAATCCACATTAAAACTTTGTCGCCACAGATATCGTAATCTCCCCATCCTTTGAAAATACACATTCTATGTCGAATCTATTTTTACTCTACGTTTGATAGTTTTCGAGAAAAAGAACGATCCAAAAAAAAATCACAGAAATACAGCAAAATGTGTAGCCGTGTGATGCAACTTATATAAAAAATTCCTCGAAGGTGAATTCGTGCGCGTAGAATGGACAGGAGAAGCGAAACTTTCAAAAGCGGAGGTGTTGGAAAGGGGTATGGATGTCAGTAAAATATTGGTTTTTCAGAAAAACTGTATATAACACAAAAGGTGTATTTCCAAAAAATCTACAACTTCTATTTGAAGCTTTTTTGTAATTTCTTATTATTTACTGAAATAAAGCAGAAAAGCATGACATTGTTATAGCTTTTTGGGGTTTCACCTTAAAAATAAAATGTGCGCTTATTTTATCCATTATTTTCGTAATCAGCACCTCAAAATACATAGATATACAGAGTTACAAATTAATAGGAGGTATTCGCTTTTCGGAAGTTTACTCCCGAAATTTCGGTACAAATAGCCAAAGAAGTATCTGGGAGCTATTCGTCCCGAAATTTCGGTACAAATACCCAAAATAGTATCTGGGAGCTATTCGTACCGAAATTTCGGTACAAATAGCCAAAGTCGTGGTTCGGAGATATTTGTACCGAAATTTCGGTACACGTAGACACTTCCTTTAATTTATGTTTCAATTCAAAATCCGCAAAAAATGTAATTTTTAATACAAAAAAATATACTTATTTTAATTACATCAAAATTTTTGTTGTTTAAAATTATAAAAATATCATCAATATTAATCAATTAAGGATTAAATGAATCAGAACCAATAAACTTTCTATCATTTAGGTCATATGAAAGTTTTCATTCTGAGTCTCAAAATGTCGTATAGGTAGATGGATCATCGCCCGACTGCTGTCCCGGAGACGCGTGTTCGATTCCCGCCAGCTTCGTTTTCTCCTAACCCGATTTTTCTGTTTCAGCTTTATAACATAATACTATCTTTTAAGGCCATGTAACGAGTATAACAGCTGATCAAGTCAGTCCTCACATCAACATTTTTTTACCCGTATTTAAAAATAAAAGTTAAAATAACGCGGAAATATTTTCGGAAAATATTAATCAATATTAAAGGACCTTTTGTGACAAGGCACAGAGTTGGGGGAAGAAAAAAGTTTATTTATGAAAAACATAAATATCGACCGATGCAGTTAGGCTTCACGGCAATGCTTGACTTCTATCTTTGTCTGTCGGTAAAGAAGAAGTTCGCTGTCTGCTTGCTGCGATAGTGCTGCTCTGAGACAGCGGATACGTATGCCAGACTAACTAAATATATAAATTTGTGTTTATTTGCATTTCAAGTGCAAACATTAGTTTTTGCACTAATTATGTACAATGTTTGTGACCAGTTTTTGTTGTTTTGCTCCACTTTCATCAATATAAACCACATAACTAGCCCATTGTCAAAATTGAAAATTTCTTGCGTGTTCTGCAGCACGGTCGGTATTTTTTCCAATTAGTAATAAAAAATTTTTTTTCACAATTATAAATATTTTGGAGTTAAGCCGCTTTCCTTCGAGCCTTCTAATAACCGTGCTAAAATTTCAAAACGATAACTCATTCCGTGTGGACGTAAGTTTACAATGAAAAGTATCGATAATAAATTTTTTTGTCAAAATTTCCACCGAAAAAGAGTAGAGCCGTGAAGATAAGTGTCTCCTCTTTCATTTCCCAAAATTTGAGTGCGATATCTTATTTATTTTGGACGTAAGTTTACAATGAAAAATTGAGGACTAGCTTGGTCACGTGACCCACTCGTTACATGGCCTTAAGAATATATAAATATATGTAATTTCTAATGTTGTGAATTCTTAATTTAAATAAATGTGAATTATGTTAAATGTAAAATATGTGTGTAGGTAGGTAGGCTTGTGTGAAAGTTAGCAACACGTGTTTATTTTTTTTTACTATTCCGACTGTAGCATATTTTTCTAACCAGTTAGTAATTCGGTGCGCACGGTCCCTGCGCATCATTTTACTACAGTACTTTGTAAATACTGTTATCTTCTACATATATTAATCCATCAAATTTACTATTTTCTCCTATCAAAATTAGTAAATGGCAGCAGTGCAGACTTGCAGTTTTACTACAGAGGTTAATAAATACTTCAAATGTCATTTACAATAAATGTAATGGTTTTAACTTTTATTCCAATATATTTTATAATTCTTTAAGTAGCTACGAGTTACTATTGAGTTTAGTAAATATTATTAAAATTTGCGTTTTGCCCCTCATTGCAAAGTTCAGCTAGTAAAATCTAGTGTGATTTTTAACAAGAAATACAAACAAGGGTTTCTCAGTGTATTTTGAGCTGTAGAATACGAAAATGACCTCAGTTTTTGCCCTACACATCAGGATTTTTTTTAAATCGCAAAATATAGATTTTTTGAAAAATCCCTATTTAACGCATTTTTCGTTTATTTGCATATCCCAATTTTCGTAAGAACTAAACTATAATTAGTTTTATTTATACTGAATCTCACTTTTTCTTGAGTTTCGGTCTAAATTTAACACGATCCTACTATCTTTGTTTAGTTTGAATAACCTAGTAAGGTCACAGGCTAGAGGTATATTATTAAATTTAAGATTTATTTTTAATTTTCAGGAAAATTTTTATTTTATTGAAATAATTAATAAAATGAGCATTTTTATTTGGATTAAAAGTAGTATTTTTTCTATAATAAAAATAAATTAAATTACATAGTATACAGGGTGTCCCAGACTCAAGTGTCCGGACTTATATAGCTATATTACCATTAGAAAAATAAATAGAAAATTTCTTTTCCAAAAATTAGCTGAAGTTTTACTTTTTGAGTTATTAAATGATAAAGCTGGACCAATCAGGAGTGTTGTTGCAGTGTTGTTGAGAGAGGGCAGAAGAGCATTCACTACACTTCGTTGGACTCCCGTTTACGTACGCATGGCTGTTTATAACGCGCTTCTGATTGGTCCAGCTTAAGCATTTAATAAGTCAAAAACTAAAACTTCAACTGATTTTTGGAAAAGGAATTTTAGATTTATTTTTTAAATGTTTATACAGCCATATAAGTCCGGACACTTGAGTCTGGGACACCCTGTATAAATGTCATTGATTGTACTTATTCCTTGTGTACATTGGAAATTGACAAACTTTTTCAAGTTAACTTTCTCTCATGACTTGTACAGCTTTCAGATAGGACAGACCAACAATAATCTGCTAACATATTTGCACTTTTTTAGAATTATACCTTTTTTCTCTAACTCAGCTATATCGTGGTGGAATCTTTATCCATGCTCGTCGCTTACTGGTCCAAGATTTTCAGGAAAAAATTCTAAATGAGAATCCAACATATGGATTTTTAAAGACATGTTAATCTTCATTTCCTTGAAGTTTTTTAACATTTCATTCACCAACACTGGATAATTTTCTGCTTTTTTATTTTCCAAGAAGTTATTGATAACGTTTTTTACTGATTTCCAAGTCTTTAAGTGTACGTCTGAAAGCTTTTCTTCAAAATTCGCATCAAGCATAAGCTTTCTAATGTCGGATCCAACAAATGCGCCCTCTTTTAATTTTGCATCACTAATATGTGAAACTTTTTCTTTCAAAAATCAGTATGCCTCAGGAGATTGCTTGATCAGTTTCTTGAAAAAACTCTTAGCCAAACCTAATTTTATGTGCAATGGCGGTAAGAAAACATTTCGAGAATCAACAAGGTGTTGTTCAATAACATTTTTTTCCGGGTATCATTTCTATCCGCGGTGGCCATATTTTTTGTGTATAGTGTGCTGCTTTATTTCGGCTAACCCATTGACATAGAAAGCACATATACTTAGTGTAGCCTAACTGTAGACCCAGAAGAATACTTATTATTCTGAAGTCCCCACATATATTCTATTTATGTTTATCATGATCAATTTTTGCTAATAAAATTTTCACATTGTCATAGCATTCTTTAGTTTGAGTACTATAAAAGACTGGTCTGGATGGCTTTTCGTTACAATTATTTAAAAGTACAGCTTTCAAGCTTGTTTTATTAGAGTCAATAAAAAGACGCCAATCATCAACAGCTATTTTCTTTTGAAAAATAATCTCTGAATTTTTTTCTCGACTTTGAAAAGTGATTTTAACGTTCGTTTCATGTATATTTTTTTCATTCAGGCGAGAAGCTAATATTTCTGCTTTTGATTTAGGAAGAGTAAAATCACGCACAAAATCACTGAGTTCTTTTTGATTAAAATGGATCGGCTCAGTTTGTTCTTTTTTTATTTGTGAATTTGATTCAGTCAGAAGATGAGTGCTCTAAACTGAACGGTTGACTTTAGAAAACTCTTGTGAATCTGCCGTTGTTACTTTCATTGGTGAAGGAGTTATTGTATGTACTGGCACTCTAAGTACAGGCCTTGTAACTGATGACACTTTTGGATAGTTTATTCGATTTTTTGTTTTTGATGAAAATCCTTTTAATTTAGTTAGACAAAAGTAACAGTCACTCACATGATCTTTCTGTTCTCTCCATATTGTAAGCATAGAGTAAGGAAGATTTCGAGAGTCTTGGCTTGATAGTCTTATCCAACAAGTCAAACATATTACATCAGGAACCCAAGGCTTACCCCAATTACTTATTTGGAGACCAAAATAGTTTTCGTACGCACTTTGCAATGAAGGAGTAAAGTTCCGTCTACTTTCCTCCCTGGTAAAAATACCCGTTAGGAATCGTTAGGATCTTTTTAGAAGCCTCTAAGATTGCAGTTCGAGTTTTAAGTGGATTCAAAAAGGAATCGTGGAACGTAATGTGTTGTTATATGTTCCTAAGGGGATACTGGTTGTGCAGTTAATTTCGCGAAATATTTGTAATGGGTTCCATGGGGAACCTAAGTGGAAATTATAATCCGAAATTACTTTTTGAACATTTCTTTAAAGGGACCTAATAGAAAATTTAATAGGGACATAATTCTAAGACGATCTAAGCGGCACATGAGTAGACCTTAAAACGCGAAATTATTTTTCGAGAAATTCTTTTAAATGGATCTAATGGGAATTTAATAGGACTACGTTTACTGGAAAAGTTACGAAGTATAGTATAATTGCCGTCTTAAGATGATCTAAGGAGATTTGAAACGGACATTAAAACGCTAAATTATTTTGTACGGAATTTCTCTACGTGGATTTAAAGGGAATATAAGAGGATGCGTTTACTGAAAAAGTTACTAAGTATATAATTTCCGTCTTAAGAGAATCTAAGGGGATCTTAAACGGATATTAAAACACTAAAATATTTGGTGCGGAATTTCTCTGAGTGGACCTAACAGTAATTTAAGAGGCTGCGTTTATTGGGAAACTGACCAAGTACAGAATTTTCGTCTTAAGAGGATCTAAGGGGATCTTATGCAGGCATTAAAGCAGTAAATTATTTTTTGTGCGAAACTGCTCTAAGTAGATATAACAGTAATTTAAGAGGCTGCGTTTACTGGAAAAATGATTTATATAATTGCCGTCTTAAGAGGATCTAAGGGGCTCTTAGACGGACATTAAAACACACTACATTTTTTGTACGGAATTTCTCTAAGTGGATGTAATAGGTATTTAAAAGGACTGCTTTTATTGGAAATGCGACTGAGTATACAATTTTCATTCTAAGGGGATCTAAAGGGAGCGTAAGTGGACACTAAAAAACTTAATTATTTTGTACGGAATTCCTCTAAGTAGATCTAACGGTAACTTAAGAGACTGCGTTTACTGGAAAAGTTACTAAGTATATAATTTCCATCCGAAGAGGATCTAAGGGGATCTTAAATGTACATTACAACGCTCAATTATTTTGTACAGAATTTCTCTAAGTGGATCTAAGAGGAATTTAAGAGTTTTACTGTGAATTATACTAAATCGCAAAATGATGGATCTCAATTACACATTACGAATCTTCAGATGAAACGTTTTGAATATAGTGTACAACTATATATTTCTTCTTGATTTCACTCCACTATATGATGCAGTGTCAGAATTCATTTACCTATGAAGAGATTTCATTGGTGGCATGGAGGAAACCAGCGGAATGTCACGCAAGTGTAGAGTCATCACTTGAAAATATTTCAAAAAATATACTCTAGTTTCTCCTTCCTCCTAGCAGACGCGTTCTGTAAATGTTACATAACAAAAAGGTAATATTTATACATAATATTGTTACAATCTTGTTCCATAACAATTACAGAACATGAAGGTCACACTGTTCTGTAACGCTGTTACTGTAAGTATACGTAGCAGTTCTAGAATTCTATAATGTAACTAATATAGAACAGAGTGATAGAACTGTTATGTCACTAGAATAGAACACGTGTTCCAGAAATAGTCTTAAAGGTTAAACTGTTACGGAACATTGTTACTATAAGGATACCTAACAGTTCTGGAATTCTGTAATGAAACTATTATAAAAAAGAGCGGCCGGGTGCAGTAAGTGACTTGAATTTGATAAGAATACCCCGACAACATGGCCGAATATCTTTCAAAGTCAGGCCAACCAAGAAGAAAATATTTTACAACATTTTGTTTTTTAATTTGCACCTTACCATTTTTTTAACCCACCTTCTCATAATATGTCTAAAATCAAAAAATAATAAATTCCTACTCCTAAGAGGACCCTGGCTCTTTTAGCAAAAAAGCATGGCCGAGATTTTGTAACGAACGTTCAAGCAGTTCGATAGCTCAATTGGCTAAGGCATCCCCTGCTTAAAATGACGGATAGGATCCGATAGAGTCAGATACAAAGCCGGATAAATGTGCGAATAGCCCACGTCGGATTTCCCTGCTTATAATCGCGGATAGGATCCGATAGAGTCAGATAGGAAGCCGGATAAATTTGCGAATAGCCCACGTCGGATTTTATTCCGTCTCTATATGGATCTCTTTCGGTTCGTGAAATCCTATACGGATAACTAGCGGCTCTATCCGGATTTCAATCGGAAGCAGAAAACTAAATTATTTGCCCGACGGAATCTTATGCGGCTCTATCTAGAACTATGTCGGAACTTACATTAGAAGACTGTTTTCGTTCAAGTCTAAAGACGGGTTTCTATCTGGCTCTATCCGGCTTTAACGCGAACATCGGAAATAGAAAGTTGAATTATTTGCCCGACGGAATCTTATGCGGCCCTATCAGCCCTGCTTAAATTTACAGACAGGATCCGATAGAGACGGATAGGATTCGGAATTTCTTCGCATCTGTCTGTATTCTTATACGGTATTTGTGTCTGGTTTTCAATCTGGTTCTATGCGGAACTTGGTCGGTGTATACAACATTTTTTATCTGGTTTTTTATCCGGTTGTATACGAAATACTTTCGGTGTCTAGTACAGCCCTGTACGGTTTTCATGGGATTCTATCCGGATAGTTATACGGTTTTTGTGTCCGACTTTTAATACGGTTCTATATGGAACTTAGTCGGTGTATACAATTTTTTCTATTTGGTTTTTAATCCGGTTCTATGCGAAATATTTTCGGTGTCCAGTAAAAGCCTATGCGGTTTTCATCTGATTCTATCCGGATACTTATACGGTATTTGTGTCTGGTTTTTTATCCGGCTCTATGCGGAATATTTCCGCGGCCCAAAGTGCCCTATCCATTACAGCAGCTTGAAATAGATAAATAAATTTGAAAAAAAATTGTTTTATATATAATATAAAAATCGCCCCCGCTGGCGATTCGAACTCTACCTAAACTACCTAAATCTAAACCGCACGCTCTAGCTAATTACGCTAATGTACCGCTTGGATTTGGCGAAAAAATCTGAGCCAAGCTTTTTCGCTGAAAAGCCAGGGCTAACGGAGGAATATTTTTTCGTTTTACACAATTTACATGAATAGGTGGTTTTAAAAATGCGTAATAATAACAATATTTAAATTTAATTAATTTAAATTTTAATAGTTAAATTTTTAATTTAAAAATTCATTCAATTTGTTATTTCCGTTCAAACTGTAAAGCTCCAAAATTTAAAGGATTTATCACTTTCAGATATATTATATGTGAAAAATATTTAAATTTTAGTACAATTTTCCAGAATAAAAAAATAATAATTCCAGTTAAATAAATTGTTCCACATAAAAAATACTTGAACCTGATATTAGTATTCTAACTTTAAAGTTGAACTTAAACATCAAATCGAAAACTAGCTGAAATTAGAAGTCTTCGAAATTAAAATTTTTAAATAATAAAGCTTTTATAAAATTTAGCTAAAAGCTAGTAATTATTTATACATTTTTATCAAATATAAGAATGCACATTATATAATATAATAAATAGTATAATAGTATAATAAATTACAATCATAGGTAAGTGAAGTAAACGTTGTTTTTTTGTTAAATAATTTTTTTATTTTATTTCTGGAACAATATTTGAAGGGTTGCAGTATACAGCATTAGAGAAGCAAAAAAATCGAAATTTAGCGAAATAAAATTCTGTAAAATCGAAATTACCATTTAAAGTTATAAACAAAAGTTTAATCCCGAGCTGAAGTGTTTCTGAATTAAGGCCAAACAAATTTAATTTAAAAAAAAGTCCAGTTCCGAGAAAAAAATGTGGAAGTTCACAATTTCAGAGTGACAGAAACCTCAAAATTCAAAAAAAAAATTCTAATAAAAGTTGTAGATCTCCTCCAAACACAAATTTTATGTTTTGAGCATTCTTTTATACGAGTGATAAGAAACTCAGTAGTAGAGAAACTCAGTAGTAAATAGATTTCCATGTTAAAAAATTAATAAAATACATAAGTCCATACATCAATTAAGGTCGTACCCCTATCCCTTTTCCAATAAAAAAATGCTATCAACAAAAAATGTGTATTTCGATGAGATCTACAACTTTTTCTTGCAACATTTTTTTGAATTTTGCATATTAGCTAAGCTAAACCCAAAACACCATGATTTTTATGGGTTTTTGATGATTTCACCATGAAAATAAAATTTTCGCCAAGTTTTCGCTAACATATTCGTAATGAGCGCGTCAAAATACATAAGTATCAAGCCGAAACTAATAAATGTATGGACTTATGTATTTTATTAATTTTTTAACATGAAAATCGATTTACTACTGATTTTCTCGGAAATTATCACTCGTATAAAAAATGCTTAAAACATGAAATGTGTATTTCAAAGAGATATACAACTTTTATTGTGAACATTTTTTTGAATTTTCAATAATTACTGAGATAAATGGAAAAACCATGATTTTTATGGTTTTTTCATGGGTTTTACCATGAAAATAAAATTTTCGCCAATTTTTACTATCATATTCGTAATCAGCGCGTTCATCCCAATTTTTTCAACTGGAATTATTATTTTATTTTTTATTTTTTTATGCTGGAAAATAGTACTAAAATTTAAATATTTTTTACTTATAATACATCTGAAAGTGATAAATCCTTTAAATTTTGCAGCTTTACAGTTTGAATAGAAATCACAAATTAAATGTATATTTAAATTAAACATTTAAGTTTTAAAATTTAAATATTATTATTAATACGCATTTTTAAAACCACCTATTCATGTAAATTGTGTAAAACGAAAAAATATTACTCCGTTAGCCCTGGCTTTTCAGCGAAAAAGCTTGGCTCAGATTTTTTCGCCAAATCCAAGCGGTACATTAGCGTAATTAGCTAGAGCGTGCGGTTTAGATTTAGGTAGTTTAGGTAGAGTTCGAATCCCCAGCGGGGGCGATTTTTATATTAAATATAAAACAATTTTTTTTCAAATTCATTTATCTATTTCAAGCTGCTGTAATGGATAGGGCACTTTGGGCCGCAGAAATATTCCGCATAGAGCCGGATAAAAAACCAGACACAAATACCGTATAACTATCCGGATAGAATCAGATGAAAACCGCATAGGCTTTTACTGGACACCGAAAATATTTCGCATAGAACCGGATAAAGATCCAAATAGAAAAAATTGTATACACCGACTAAGTTCCGTATAGAACCGTATTAAAAGTTGGACACAAAAACCGTATAAGTATCCGGATAGAATCCGATGAAAACCGTATAGGGCTTTACTGCGGACACCGAAAGTATTTCATATACAACCGGATAAAAAACCAGATAGAAAGTGTTGTATACACCGAACAAGTTCCGCATAGAACCAGATTTAAAACCAGACACAAATACCGTATAAGAATCCAGACAGATGCGAAGAAATTCCGAATCCTATCAGTCTCTATCGGATCCTATCCGCCATTTTAAGCAGGGTTTATTCCGTCTCTATCTGGATCTCTTTCAATTCGTAAAATCTTAAACGGAAAACTAGCGACTCTATCCGGATTTTAATCTGGATGACATATGGAAAATAGCATTTAATCTGGCCCTATGCGGAACTTTGTCAGAGCCTACATTAGAAAACTGTTTTCGTTCAAGTCTAAAAATAAACAGTTTTCTATTTGGATCTATCCAGCTTTAAAGCGAACATCGGAAATAGAAAGTTGAATTATTTGCCCGACGGAATCTTATGCGACCCTATCAGGAACTATGTCGGAACTTACATTAGAAGACTGTTTTCGTTCAAGTCTAAAAACGGGTTCCTATCAGGCTCTATCCAGCTTTCAAGCGGATATAAAAAAATGTATTTATGAAAAATAAAAAACAAAATTTAAATATGCCAATATGTTTTTTTGTGTGTAAGATATAGTTGATACGTTTTTTAAATAAAGGGTTGCAGTACAAAGCTAGATAACCGACATTTTTGGCAAAAGTGAGCTTTTTGCATTAAAAATTATTTAAAAATCAAGTACATGTTGTTAAAGGATTTGTTCCAAATCTCATTTTTATTGTAGTAATAAAAAGATTGGTAATTTGTAACCAGATACCAGACTCTCTGTACACATGTCTGCTGTCTTTTTTTTACATGCCTAACGTCTTAGGAGGACAATAACAAAAAACCCTTTGTTTTTTTTACGTCCCTATAGGATCCACTCACAAACATCATTAGATCTCCAGTACATGCTCTTTCAAACATGGAACAAAACCCTCTTTGAAAAATCATAGGATTACTTAAATTCCTAAATCTATAGGGATTCTGAGAGGATTCTAAGAGGGATTTTTAGCAGGGCAGATCATTATTATGGAATTATTTATTGTCTATAGGATAGACGCACGCATGCGTCGCAGACAGGCTGGCATACGCAGTCATGCGTGAACTACGTCGTGATGGCGATATGAGACGCATTACGCACGCACTCTACCACCCACCACAGCATTGCGACAGGTGATGACGGCATGCGTGCGTTATGACTCGCACAGCGTGCGTCGCACGCATGCGAGTACTGTGTGTCGCACGATTGTTATCTGGGTAGTAGAATAGTGGAACACTTTTGACCAATAAGGTGCCTACACAAGCTCTAGCAGTCACCTCATTGTTCAAAACTGTTCCACTATTCCACTATTCTACCTCCATGGGACTGCGCCCTAACGTTGACGATGGCAGTTTCGTTGCCCAGTTATGGAAGTTTGAAACAGAGTCACAATCAGGCTTACGTTTATTGCAGCATCTTGATTATATAGATATTTATCCAACAAACTTCTCCAAAATGAATGTAGGTTCTTCTATAATATTTTTCGATATAAAAACAGCTGCAGCTTTAGAAACGGCAGTACGATTAAAGTTCCTACCTGAGGCAGCTTTAACTACTGCTTGGTTTATTCGATGGTTTCATGAATTGACTACATTATGTACATCCCGTATTAGAAAAACTTCAATAACATCCAGAAATAGAGCAAAAAAAGTAGAGTATTTACAAAGTTTTATCGAAATTGTTCAAAACATGAAAATTGGACAAGGTGGTTGGAAGCCCCTCAACACCGGGTTGATAATAGCATCCACCTCAATAATCAATTTAATGGAGTATGTTTTCAACAAAAGTACGATTTTTTTTACTAGTCGTTGCACAGACAATGCCTTCGAAAATTTGTTTTCTCAAATTAGAAGGAAGGCTGGTCAAATGCCAGATGCACTCGAGGTGCGCCGAGATCTCAAAACTATTGTTTTGTCACAGTATATTGGCAATGTCAATAACTCCAGTTACACAAATGATTTTGATCATATCCTTCTGGATAACATCATAGATAGTTACAATAGGTACAAAGAATCAGAGAGCCGAGGTGAGGCTAGTTTTCAATCGGTCAATGACATTTTGCAAATAAGCAATATTTCCCCACTGTACAAAATTTCGGGAATTTCCTCCACTTTTTAGTGGGAATAATCCACATTTTCGTTGGGGAAAATCATCTTCCCCAAGATTTGTGGAAATTTCCCTAAAAGTTCTGATAATTCATTAAAAAATTGTGGAATATTCCCTAAAATTTAGGAAATTAGGTAATACCTACAATTTTTGGGGAAATTTCCCGAAACATAATGGTAATTTATACAAAAATTTGGAAATATTCCCTACAATTTGGGGAATTAAATGATTCCCGCTCTGAGCTGGTAGTTCATGAGAACTTCGCCAGGGCGCGCGACGTGTCACCTCGCTCGAAACAGAAATGACGCGTCGAGTGTTTAAGAAAGCAGTCGACGCGAAGCAAAGTATACTTACCTGGCGCATAACCGTGATCAACAACATGATGATCAACAAGGCGTTCCCTCCATTGCTTTTTTTATTAGTGTTGCCCAAATTTTGGCGAATTCCGCCCACATAAATTCCGGGAAATTCCCGAAATTTTAAATCACTACAGAATAACATGAGGCTATTTCCCATCAAATTTGGGGAAAATTCAACACTCTTTGGTTAATGTTTCAGAAAAGTTTAGGGAGATTTCTCTGTATAATAAGTGTTGATATTCAAAAAGTTTTAAGCAATATTCCATAAATTTTGGGGAATTTTCCGTACATAAATGCCGGGAAAATCTGAGGTATTATTTGACAATAGCATAGGGAATTTCCCCCCATCAAATCATGGGGAAAATTCACCACTTATTGGTTAATATTCTACACGAATGTTTGGGGAATTTTACCTCCTAAACTTTGAGGAAAATTCCACAAAGTGTGTGGAATTTAGCGTCAATACAATTTTAGGGAAAATTCCCCAAGCAATTTTTTACAGTGTATACTCAACTTGACGCATCCATTCTTTATTATATTGCTGAAAGTAGTGTGAACGCAATTTTGAAATTAAATGTTTGCAACAACTGTAAACAATTTTGGACCGATCAAAATGCAAACGATATTCCCCAAGAAATCCGATGCTTCTCCGATTATGCTAATATGGGAGGTTTTAAATTTGTCGGTTGCATAATTGATAATTTCATTGTTCAGTGCGAATTATTGTTCATGGCTCAAAAGGAATCGCTTCTAACAGAAACGAAGATTGGTTTCAACGGAATTTTTCAGAGTTTAAGGCAATCAGGTGTATTGGAGACTTTTCCAACTTGTTGTGATATTATAGGAAAATTAACACGCCACTATTTCAATGTGCGTTGTTACTCTATTGGAACCAATGAAAAAACTAAAGCACCTAAGAAAGTTTATGGATCAGCGTCAGCCAAAAATTATTAACTTTAATTGATATTATGTATAGTAGGGCGAGTCGAAAAAAAAACAAATTATAGAAATCGAAATAGAAAGTATGTGGAAAAGTAGTGTATTAGCATCCTAGGAAAGTATAATTAATTTGGTGTTCATTGCTAAAAGCCTTCAACTCGAGCGTTAGCAAAATGTGCTTCAAAAGATTCTTATTTTTATAGTTTTATCCAATAATGTTTTCTAATAATATTATATTTATAGTATGTCAATTTTTTTAAATATTTTCGGAGGTCTTAAAAGTTTCTCCAAATTCTTTCGGCTTTTTAATTAACGTTCTCTAAGTAATAATTTATGTTTAATGGACCACTGTTTTTAACAAACAATTTAAAAATCTGCAGGAAAGACAAAGAGTTTTTCAGGTATTTAAGTCTTGTGTACTAGTAAAAACAAATTGGAAAAAGGTGATAAGTCTGGGAAATCCTAAATGTAAGCAAAGTAAATTTTAGAAAATTTGAATTTTGAGTTTTTAAAATTATCTTTTTTTTAGCTGACTATAAAAAATATTTATAACATCTGATGGCTTACTCATAAAAATACAGCAGGAAAAAAATTGATAAATGTATCCATATCTATAAAATTGATGTGAACGAGAGAAGTGAGCTAACGTTAGATCTTTTACTGCACTCTTATTGGTTGACTCTAAGAACTGAACACAGCAATGTAAAAGTCCGCGAAATTTGACAATATAAAATGAAAAAGAAACTACCATTTAATAAAATAAAATGACTGAAACAACTACTATGTACGAAAATTGATTTCCGTTAGTCAGATTCGTTTGTTGATACAATATTATGTAGCTCAGGGAGCCAACATTAGCTACGAGCGGATCATCGTACAGTGTTTATGAGCGGATCATCCTACAGTGTTTTGAGCTCCTCTTTGGTACCTTCCCTCAACGTTAGGAGCCGAAAGAGTCCGGTCGTTACCGATCATGTACGAAGCTGAATAGAAAAGTATTGTCTCTTTTCAAAATGTTTGTAATTATTTATTCATGCTAATTATGTATACTTTAAGATTTAAAAAGTGCATAGGCGTATTTCAATTGATTAAAATGCTTATGAATGAATTTTATTTTATGTTGAGAACTAATTTACGAACTGAAAACCCAATCAGAGGGCAATGCAATTTAGAACTAATATTTTTTTAGTTTTATAGTTTTACGGTTTGAAAATGTAGAATAGAATAGAATTGTATTTCTCCATGTACATCCTCATTAGACTGGTACATATACTACCTTTGTACCTTCGGAGTAAAATACTTTTACCTTGGAAATTTTGGCCATACTTCGCAGTTGCAAAAATCATATGTTTAGCTCATTCATGCCATTCTCCGCTTATTATTCTTACAATCATTGATTCTGAAATTGCTTAATATTGCCACTTGATATTCTCCCTTTTATGAGCCTTATTCTAGATAATCTAATCCATAAAAACATTAGTATCTCTACAATATTTAGCCCAACTAAAGTTGATTAACAATCTGTTTCTTTTAATCGTCGATTCGTCGCTTATAATTTCATCTGCGATTACTTCCTCGCCTACTTCTTCTTTGGAAAATTTCAAGTTCAAAAATTTATTTCTTTAATATAAAACTGGGCACTCTAATAAATATAAGCCTACAAAAAATGTGTAACACAACCTGGTGGCGATTTGACGTGGAAACCTTGAAAATGACCTGTAATTTAATTACAAAACGTTGCTTTTTTTAGTAATCACTTTTTAATAGAAAATCATTTTGAATTTTGTAATCTTCGCAAAAATGTAGGAAGTCATTTAAAATATGAAAAGATTTCAAAACATTTAAAAGAAAATGCAGATTTCAAAGATTTAAAAATGAAATTTTTAAGCTTTTTCAGAATTTTGAAAGGCTTAAAGATAATAAAAAAATGTTCTTAAGATTCCTGTGAAAATTTAAAGTGTTTCTGACTTGAAATTGCTTCAAACGATATAATTTTGTAACTTTACACATTTGTTGATTTATTCATCCATTTATAGCATTGAAATGAGACCGTGGTTTTATATTTTTTTAAACTTTCAAAAGTCAGTTCTGACTAGATTTTCGTAATATCTTAAATATATTAGATATATATTGTCCTATTACTATAACTTGAAATATTAAAGAAAGTATAAAAAGAGCAACCGCCTGTTTGTTTATGGCGTTAAGCTCAGACGAGAAAATTATGTACGAAACCCTCACTTTAATTCTATGGGACTTTGAAACTATTGCGATAATTAAAAAAGTATTAAAATCATAATTAAATTAATTTAAGCTGACTTGGAAAATTGTACAGTTAAAAAATTTAAAAATATATAAAACTACGCTATCATTTTCTAGGACTTTCCAGG
>CAKNWT010134742.1:9052-20597 GCA_932066315.1 Andricus coriarius
AAATTATTCGCTGAAGACTCCCCGATAAATTCTAATAATCTCCTGCACGTCTTAATATTAACCGATTTGGCTCAAACTTTGAAGAATTTTTTTCCGGGACCCTCGAAAATGAGGGGAGGGCAAACAAAAATTCAACAAGTATCTTTTTGACCACCCTCGTACCCACAGAAAAAATTCGGCTTTCTTAGATCGTACTCAAAGTCTCAATCTTCGGAAAAGCGTAGTCCGATTGGATGGTAGTTTATAGGAAAACTTTTTTATCATTAGGATAAATATTTAACGAAGAGGGAGTTAAATTTTTTGATTTTTGTGCGGGCAGGCTTTACTTCAGATATATGTAACTACTTTCGCATGGGAAAAAAATGCTGACGTTACGGCGACATATCAAATCTTCGATAGACTTTTGTAAAATCTATCGAATCTTTTGATTTTTTTAAAATAAAAAGTATTTTAGATTTTTGTATCATTATAAACCATTTTCTGGTTCTAAACAGATTTTAGGATTTTTACTTTTGAAGTCTTAAAGCACAAAATGCTTTTTTCTTGGTTTTGAAAAATTAAATGTCGTTCACTCGATTTCAGCGAAACCATCTGTCCTGAGACTTGCAACTCTTTTATCAGTAAAAAACTGTTCTCCTACTACAGTTTCGATAGGACTTTTTACGCTTTTTCAAACTGGAAATCAAAATATTTTGCAATTCATAATAATATTTACAAAATTCAATTCTATACACATATTTCGGAAAGCATCAGTCAAGGGGAGAAAGGATGCTGTACGCAGAAGCAAAAGAAGAAACTGTGAAACCACAAACTTCCGAGTCGAGTTACAAAACCTCATACTGAACACCATGAATTTTTATCATTTTACGACGGAACACAATGTACAAAGACTGTAAACTATAAATAGCAAGCCTTCTAGAGTTAAACAATGTTCATATTAATGTTTATCTTCCATTTACATAACGTATGAGCATGCTTTTTCTATGTAAAAACAACGATATTTTTAATTTGTGAGCATTGTTTTTGGGGAAATTAAGAAAAAATAGCCTGGTCTTGGCGTTAGAAATAGCACTAACACAGTTCTTTAGTTTGTTGTTTAAGGCATTGAATTGGTTGCATTTGATAACTAAGCAACTAATAAAGGATACGTAAATACATATTAGAAGCACGAAAACTGTCGAGACATGTAAAAAAATTACTTCGTGTCCCAAAGACTACATAAATGAGTGTTGAACAGTATACGAATAAAAAAATGTAATTACAATTGAAATTTAAAAGAAGCACAATACACAAAATTGTGATAGTAGAACAAGTACAATATTTTATATTATAGAATTGGCTAATTCATTATGAATAATGACTATTCATCATTTATATCATAAAAAATAAAAAAGTCCATCACATTTTTACTAAGAAACAAATTAAGTCAAATTATTGTGGTTTTTTACTCACATTTCGTATTTACTTTGCAACAGATCCTTAATTGGAGTAAGAAAGGAATTGCATAAGTCCAGGTTCCAAATAGATCTGAAAAATAAAAAATAAACATATTATTTCTACTTCTTCAAAAATATGTAAATAAAAATCTTAGAAAGGAGACAAACTTACGGTTTTAATGTAAGAATTCCCAGTAGATCCACAATGACTGACAAATCATTCATTGCAACCGCAGAATCAACTGCTGACTGAAATTGAAATAAATTTTTTGTTGCCATTAGTTTCAGATCACGCGAAACGAAATTACGTTGGAAATTAAGTTCGCAGAAAATAAAGATTTTATTATAGATGCATTTTTTTAAATTCATAAATCCATTTTTTTAAAGTAATTTCACGGTATTCTTTGACAGAATTTTTCTAAGTTTACGAGACTTTTTCCATCCGTGATTCCCTTAAAAGATAAATTTCCAGGTCTTACCTTGAGATCTTTGTTGTGCCAAAGCGAATAAATTATTTGTAGAGACCGATGTCGACTCGTTAAAACAGCCATCATAGATTCGTGTCCTCGCATCATGCTACTAAGCACTTCAGCTTCGGACATTTCGGCAAGTACACCAACTTGCGTATAAACTAACGCCGTTGTTGCCTTATAATTACTCTGGAAAACATTTATAAATAAAAATTATTAGATACTAAGTGCCCCTCTAATATTCACTAAATATAAAATCAATAAATGTTCCGTCCTCGTAGCACCTATTGTCGTTAAAAAAGGTGAATAGGTGAACTGAATGTTTTTTAAAAAATAGCTGAAACTTCAGACTATAGTTATCAAATACGAAATAATCCCACTGATTAATTTGCTATCAGACGCTGGGTTTATGATCAAGTTATACAATCGGTGTTCGACGAAATATGGTATATTTCAAAGGAAATAAAACGACGCGTATGTTCTGGGTTTGATAAAAAAAATTTTTTAACGAAATTATGAGTATTTTAACTCCTAAAGATAATAGTAGATTCTAACAGGACATTCCATTTCATTTGAGGATAGGGCCAAAACGAAAATGTACAGTTTTCGCAAAAACGACACACCAAAATCCAAACAAAATCATTCGCCTCATAAATTCCTAAAAAGAATTCTGTTGGCGCTTTTCTCTATCTCACATATTTACCCAATTTTGTGCTCAAATATGAAGAATACAGGTGAAAATTCTTTTTTCTCAAAATAATACATTTTTATGATGTTCATCTATGGTTAGTAAGATATTTTTGTGAAAGAATAATGACAAATAATCAACTTAAGACGAAGTAGATAAAATTTTTTAATGTATTCTTGATTATCTTCGAAGAATAACGCGTTAAAAAATGTATCAAGAGACTAAGTTTGAGAACTTTTAAAGAAAAATAATGTTTTTCTGTAGACTTATGTAATAGCTTGTGTCGTTTTTTTAAACGTAAATTTTCTTTTTTCAGGAAAAAAATCTCCCTTCCCTGGATGTTACCATTATAGTACAAATTTAGAATAGAAACAGCTGGGATTTTTGAGTAAATTATCTTTCAAATATGTGCAGATCAAACATTTTGAAAGAAAACTACGAGTTGTATAAGATTCAAAACGAAAAAATAACATACCAGTATTAGTTTAAATAATACCCCACGATAAAAATCGAAAACTCTATTCGATAGACTCTATCATACGAAGCTTCATATAAGCTTGATAAAAATTTAAATATTTATAACTTTGTCAAAAAGAACTAATCGATTCTGCGACATTAACATGAACCGCGGTCTGATTTAAAATTAATTCGGCCTCACAAAGTTTTGTAAATTACAATTGTAAATAAAATTTTACTTTGTCAATTAAATAAAGATGAGACAGGTGACAATTTTTCGTCTTCATTCCAATTTAAAAACCCAAAATAAAAACAGAAGAAAGAAAAAAAAACAACCTGTCAACCTCAATATCCCATTCCTTCTTTTATCCCTCGTTTTCTTTTATTTTTATCTTTTTTAAATCCCAATCAAAAAACATTTACAAAAAATCTACAAACTGTCAAACCCCATGAGGAAAATTCGAATTTAAATTTGAATTTAGAATTTAAATTTTGATTTATTCTAAATTAAATTTCTTAAATTATAGTTGACAACCTATGCTGACTGCATTCGGTTCCATTAAAATGATCTGAATTCTAAATAAGCATTAAAAAATCTTACCGGCAAAAAGGTATCCATATCTAAGCCGTACGGCCTGTCGGCTGTCATGGGTACGAATTCTTCCTTCTCCGTATTATTTATGGTTGGCCTTAATTGAGCGATTCGCGAATCTGTCTTCGGGTTTGGGGCGATCTGTGCTTTATTCGTTTTCTTCGCAGTAGAAATGTTTCGAGCTGACAAAGGCGTCGAGTTGACAAAATTTCGACCTAACGACGTTGATCGAGACTGCGCTGTATTCGGCCTATTTAATGCAGGATCGGAAGGACTATGTCTTATGTTGTTAATCCTAAAAAATAGTGGAACAGATTCTTTGTACTTCTTGTCAGGTTCATGCAGTGATATGGGTCAATGATTATGGCGTTAAAGAGATTGTTGTGCTACCAGAATATCCATTGAAGTTTCCGTAAGAAATTCCAAAATATTTTCAGTATTTTCCAGTAAAAATCCAATAATTTTCCAGTACCAGGGTGTCTACTGAAATTCGGAAAAAATTTCCCTAAAAATTCTAGATTTTTTAAGCGCAGACTCTTTAGAAGTGTACAAATTAAAAAGCCTTTGTAATCAACCTATTTATAAACTTGAAAGCTTTCAAATTCTTAATTCAAGTCTAAATATGAAATGAATTATTCACGAAAGTAATTCTATTAAAACTATTTCAATCTCATAAGCGTTCAAATTGTGAAAGTGTATGAATGGAGAAGTTGAATTTTTGCTAATATTTTGTTTTCTTGTAAAATCATCGGATGTAACGAGTCAAAATCGAAAAATTGTTTGAATAGAGTTTTCGACAGGTAATTAAAAAAAAAAGTTTTCTCAAAAATAAAGTAATCAACATTTTTTTTTTTAAATGTACTACAATGTTTAGCATTTTCACAATTATCTACACAAATATATTATTTAAAATTCACACAACTTCCCCACTTTATTGTGTCATTTAAATATTTTTCTCTAAATGGAAAATAATGGAAAAACCTTCTTAACATGAGAAAGAATTTTCAGGTTCAGTGTTTTAAAAAATTCTTCAAATTATAAAGAACGATTACGAAAACAAAGCATTTTCAAATAGTTCCCTGATTTTTCTGAAAAATCTTTGCGAAGTATTCCATGGATATCAAAATTCCTTGAGAATTCCAAGTTTTTCATGTTTCCCAGATGAGTAGACACCCTGTGTATAAAAAATTATTATTTTCTTTAAACAGGTTCAATGTGCAATTTGATTAAGGATACTTACAACCATAATATTATTTACATTAGCTTAATTTTTCAGCAGAACATATCATTTATAATTATAATGAAACATAGTGAATTAATATTTACAATTTTATACCAGGCTTTAAGTATTTATTATCGTCAAGTATAAGTTTAATCTATTTATATTGAATATTATTATTTTTCGTACAAGTAGTGTAAGAATTCTTTATAAAAAATCATGCATAACTTAAGACAATATAAACATTTTGAAGTGTAATTATTTTTGTAGCTAACCTCAAACTAAATTTCACATTCCTGAATATATTTAATAGGTTTCAAAAATCTTGATTTCAAGGTTTTCAAGTTAAAGTATTGCTTTTAACTTCCATTTTTACTTATAATTTCGGTTTTAAATGCTGTTCTGTTATTTGACTTTGGAATTTTTCACTTCCAAGTGCTTCCAAGTATGTCAAGAAAATACGAAGTAACAAAAGAAAATACATATAGCAATAAACGGTATCAATTGTTTCAGTTTCTTCCAATTAGGTATTTTCACTTTAACTACCAGCTAACTTCACTTCGTTGGGTACTGAGGGGGAAAACAATGGACCAAATGCACGGGACAAAACTTTATTTTTATAATATCTTCGTAATGAATGATAATAATTATAATTTTTTTCATTAAATCGTTCTTAAAAAATAAAAACTATTTTTTAAATACACTTATATGGAAAAAAAATAATTTTTTACGAAGATATTAGCAAAATAGGGCAAACATTGACCGAATCCCATGCATTTGGTCCATTGTTTTCCCCTCAGCACTCAATGAAGTGACGTTAGCTGGTGGTTGAAGTGAAAACACAGGCGAGACATTTTTTTTCATATTTAATCACGCATTTAGTGTAAGTTTTTAAAACTTTCTAATGTTCTACTTTAAATTGTTTTCAAAGAAGATAACAGAAGATGGTATCTAGATATTTAAATTATATTCTAAATTTCAAAATATTCCATTTTCGAAATCAATGAGTTTATTCAAGAGACGGATTCCAAGTTTATAATCTTCTTTAAAAAATTTGAGTTCCGAATTGGGAAATATTTCATAATTTCAATTTTTGGTCTCTTTTATTAGTTATTTAAATAAAAATAATGTTTTTACTTCAGACTGTTTGTAAAATGAGTTATTTTCTATTCTGAACATTTTCCAAATATCCCTATCAATATTTGAAAGCTTTCAGTTTACATTTCTTTAGTCTGAAAGAATTTCAGATGTCACCTATTTTCAAGGAAGAAAAGTTTTCAAAATAATTAAAAAAAAACGGTTTCGACCATAGTTATTGTTAACAAAAATTGTGAACATGTTTGATGTGCAACGGAAAAAGGCGAAATGGGGAACACATTTTTTAAATGCTATGTTATGAGTTTCTCTCTGGTTGTATTATTGTTTTCAAAATAAATAATATGGTATGTGCTTCAAGCTTAAATCAAAATTTTACGAGAAAAATAAAATAATTCAAAATATTTTATAACATCTCATCAGGATAATTCTGTACAAACAGGGCACTTTCGTGTCCAACGCATAAATTATCAAAAGTATTGTTTGTATTGTAAAATAAATCGGCAAAAATCTTCCTTTTGGAGTCTCATAAGATGATCCAAAAATCAATTATATCATCGTTAATCACAATGAAATAACATTAGGAGTCCAAAAAATGCCTTTGAAGAATTTCAACACAAGCCCGAAGCATATTTTACAGTCCAATAGGAAATATATAATGAACTATTTTAAACTGTATGCTTAATGGTCTTAAAACTTATCTTAAAATGTGTAATTAATATCACTAATATATAAATTTAAGTGTAATATAGACGATTTTTGTATCAAACTAAAGCAAAAACATCTCACTACTTATTTGACAACTTTGAAGAAAAAAATTTAAGAACTTGCATCACACTAAGAAAAAGTCCAGAAAAAAGTTACGTAGTTTAATTAGTATCCATCGACATAATTGGGAATAACTTACATCTTTTGGAGCAAAACTAAATGAACGAATGCTAAAAATATATAGTAGAGCGGAATAAAACCATTTGCCAAAGGATTTTGAGATAACTTTTATTTTAGATATATGTATTCAGGAAGACTTTCTGTGTTGTTATCCATTGACGTAATATCCATAAACGTACAACCTTACTTTTGGCTTTTTCTCAGGGAAAATCAATAATGAACTATTAACACCCCACCCCCCTACACAGAAAATTCTTTGCCAAAAAGGTAATGAAAAGTAGGGTTTTTAGATCAATAATTTTAGTTTATATACGGAGATATCAATAACAGTGAATTTAACATAGATATTTTCACGTTTTGATATTACTTTTTTTTAAATTTATTATGAAAAGAAATTTCTGTTCTTTTATTTTGTATTACATAATTATTGTGTCTTTTTCCTTCTTATTGTTGAATATTGTTTGACTTATTTTATTAAATAATAGCCTTAGTTGGAGGAATATGGAATATACACGAACTCAAAATGCTCCAGGAGTGCCACAAATAAGTTGCTAGCGCGAATACTTTTACAAGCTCTAATTTGTGCTACTAAACTAACTTTAACTACAAATTAAAATGTAGAAAAAATATTTGGAAGAATTTTCTATTTTCAAAAACCCATAAGCAAATTTAGTCAAGAGGTAGTGTTATATTACTGCTAACTTCTACATCAACCTCCTTAAACTTCAAGTTTACAGAATACTTTAGAAATGTATTTTAAAAAAAGAAACTCCTGAGAAATACATTTTATTTCAGTTATTATTTTGAAAAACAGTTTTTTTTAACGGAAATATATTTACAGTAGTGGGAAGGGTTTCCCAGTTTAAAAAAGAAACCTTCAGTGAGAAATTAAAAGCTGGGATTCTAAACTACTTGAAGAGATTAGAATGATAACTGAATAAGGAACCATAATGAAATATTACAGCATGAACAAAATAAGTTTTTTGCAATAGGTGTACACCTATAAAATGTTTATTTTATTTTATGTATCCATACTTAGAGTCCTAAATTACTTGAAATCGTTAAAATCAAAATTTCGAAAAAGTGGTCCTTATCCAGTTGTCATTCTGATATCTTAACTTATAATTTTAAATGATGGATCTTTTTATCTTCAATAAATCATTTTGATCCATTATAATCTACTTACTGTACAGGATAATCACTCTCGTAGCCATGCTCTCCTTCCTTACAGCTGCTTTGCCTCTTCAGGTACTGTTTCGGAGAGTCCGGACTAGGGGCACGGTTTTTCAATTTGCCGTCGTCCATCACAGGCGCCACAGCCGCCATTGGCGCCACTCTCGGCGTGAGTGTAGAATTCGATCTCTGCGGACCGAGGGGTTGGGGTGCAACATGCGAATGCAGTGAGCTTCCGATACTAGGAATATTCTTTTTTCCAGGAACTGGGGTGATACTCTGCCTCAAAGGTGGGATAGGAGTAAGATTTTTAGAGTTTCGATTAGCAGACAGGCTACTTGCCTGAAGATTAGCTTTGATTTGACTCGTGGAAGTTATCACGTTTCTATGCAAAGGAGGAGATGATTTGATGGGATGAACACGTACCGGGACAGGTTTTGACAACGAAAGGATTGGAGGTGGGGGTAAGGATGATGGAGATTTGCTTTCTTCCTCTGGTTCGTCCTTGTCTAAGTCTAACATCGAGCTCGACAAATTTCGAAGGATTTGAGGTTGTGTCGGATCTAAAATAAAAAGATAATGTATTATAAACCAGCCTATCACAATTCATACGAGTTGGATATTTGTATAAATTTTCATTCCACAAGCTATCGACAAATATATTTACAACCATAGCCGGATTTAGGCCTTAGGCCGCTCTGGGCTAGCCAAAAACTTGCCGCCCTATTTCAATTCTCATTACTATTTGATTAATATCTTCAGAACCGAGATTTGGTCTCAGGCCTCCTAAGGCTACCCAAAAATTCGCCGCCCTATTTCAATTTTCATTATTGGTTTTTTTCGATTGCAGAGTTGACAAGCAAAGAAAAAAAAATGCAAGTGAAAATAGACGTGTTCTGTAATGATAAAACAAAATCCATGCCACCGTGCCGCCCCAGCCCATGGCCTTTTTGGCCGGTTACGTAACTGAAGTCTGCGGTGATTCTCGAATCATTATTATACCATTAAGCCGTTTCCCTTTCGGGGTAGGCGTGAATTGCTCGGTTGGAAAATAGTAGTATGTGGATGGGTATATAGGTATAGGGTAGATAGGTATATAGGTGTAAGGTATTGATTTTAGATTGATCTAGAGTGCTCGCGTTATTTATTTAAACAACACGTTCATTCCGCAACACTGCTCCGACCCAGGTTGCTGATCAATCTCTCTAGCGATCACCCCACGTGGAAAGCCTCACAAAATTGTTATGTGTGGTTCCCCACTTGGGCCCATTAGTATCCAAGGTCATTGTTTCAGGCGTCATTCACTCTGTAGAAAACCTAAATTTGCCAATCCAAGAAAATAAACCTAGATTTATTTCTCGCAGTCGACACGTTCGACACACTAAGTAACTTACCTATTTCTTGAGGCTCCAGGAAAGCCTCGGTATCTGGAGGAGGTGGTGTGCGACACACTGAAACATATCATGCGCAACATGCTCATTCACAAACACAAGATCCGTAGGCATAAGATTATAAGAAGAATTTACATTCATTATTGTTAGCACAACAAGCGAAACGTGTTGCAAATTCAAGACAGACATGTATAAACGTGTGCAAATTTTTATTTTTATTTCAATCTCACTCACGTGAACGATTCGGCTGGAAGATGTCTTGGTAGTCAGAAACGTTAGGTATTTCTGCTAGCGTTACTTCATCTTCAGGATCAGTTCCTGACTTGTCTGCTACTTCTTCGATGGTCTTCACATCCAGTCTGTGAAAAAGAGGAGAACAGGATGCAATAGTTTTCAATTAAATTTCATTGGAATCAATGTGGTAATTTTTTGTGCAGCCTCACGTGTGCTTTTTTAGATCCGGAGGTCTTTCCCTAGAAAAACTTTTTCTTAAAGAGTTTCCATGACTAAAAGATAAACCACTGGACATGTCCCCAAGCGGTGCTGTTTTCTTTAAATCACATACGTAGAGAACAACGTTTGACATGTGACAACTTGCTCCAATCTATAAATTAATAGTTTTGAAAGTTAGTAACTGAAAAAAAGGATTCAGTAAATTTATTGCAACTGAACCTACCAACTGGTTTTGAGCGACTGCTATATCTTGCACTTTACCCCAACCTGTCGGAATTGTATCCAAAGTCCTGGCTGGTTCCCATCCATAAACTTTCAGGACATCTTGACTACCAGCAAAAAGACATTCTCCTCCTTGACTGAAGTAGAGGCACCTGAGGAAAACAAACATTAATGAATCATTAATGATGATATTACCATAAATCATGAAAAGTTAAAAAGCAATTTGATAAAATGAAATAATTTGAATTACCTAATAGGAGAAGAATTGCCTTGTTCAGTCGAAGAGACAAGCTGAAATGACTCTAAGTCCCAAAAATGAACCGTTCTGTCGGCACTTCCACTGGCCAACAGAAATTCATGAGGGTGAAACTCGACAGTCGTTGCTGGTCCTTTGTGCTCAGAAAACTCTCTTAATTGTCTACCTACCCTTAAGTCCCATAACTGAAAAATAATTTAAAGAGAGCATGAGCATTAATGTAAGAAAAAACGAATTAATTATTAATTATTAGTTGAAGACATGAGAATGACAACCGCATGAGGAACATTTTAAGTTGGCACCTCGAATATGTTATTTTTTATGTAAAAAAGTGCCAACCTCATATGGACCTTATCCAGTTGTCATTCTGATGTGTTCAGATGATGATTAATGTCATATTGACATTTCCACAATAATTGCTTCCTAATAGAGGGAGTTTTGTAATGATTTAAATTTTCAAATCTACTCTTTTGACATATTTCAATATAATTCGACGCCAGGAACTCGAAAATGCATTTTTTTCTAAATGTGTGTGACTTTTATTTGCTTACCATATCTGGAAATGTAAAATATAAAATGATATTGAAATTTTGATGAAGTGTAGCTTCACTTGATGTCAAGCTCTGATAAGATTTTGAGCTACATGGGCATATTAAAAGCGGTTTTTTTTGCGTTTAGAAATTTTGAAAAAAACTGTTCACTTTGATCAAATTAGAAAAACTTCTTTGATATTCGAAATATGACAATACTAGATCTGATGTATTTGTTGGCGTCTTCGAGAGGCACCGATTGGCCTATTGTTGATTCTTTTATAACCTGCTAGTATCGATTTATGAAGTTCCAACAAAATTATTTATTCTGTTTATATGAGAAAAACTTTGTTGATATTACGAACACTACAGCACTGTATCTGATATATTTATTGGCGTCTTCAAGCCACATCGAATAATCTATTGATGAACCTTCCATTACATTTTATGATCTAGTAATACCGATTTATGAATTAAAAGAAATATATATTGTTTATCTTTTTTATATGGGAGAAACCTTGATTGATTGACTCTTTCTATGAATCTTTTCAATTCACTTCAATGATTTAAAAGACTTTTGACGGGTTTCAGAGGATTTTCGGATATTTGGGATATTTTTGAATAATTATAACGATTTTATTTTATTTTTATTTTCCAAATTATGCAACGGCCGAAG
>CAKNWT010134811.1:1787-14572 GCA_932066315.1 Andricus coriarius
CCCCGTGGGGGTTTGGGTGTATACCTGGAGTTTTTGTAATGTCTTTGCCCAAGTCTGATATAGTCTAAAAAAAAAGAATTTAAATGAAAGTTTGCAAATCCTCTGCTTTCCTTTCGAGCTTTGCCTTAGCAATTTTAATTTTATCAATTTTAAATCTAGTCAGCAATTATGCTTCGGTTTCATAATGAGTAAATTTGTCTGTTTGAGTCTGGAGTTGAAAAGTTTTTTCTAAGTTTAAATTATGTTTCGTTGTCTAAAATGTTATATAATTTCTAAATAAATTCGAGTGTTAATCCTTCGCGAAATTGATATTGTAGTTTTTTACAATCGTTTCTAGTTTGTTGCCTTAAGTTCCTGTTTTCTCCTTGTCTTTTTCGCTTCTGATCCTCCTTCATGGTTATCTTCTTTCTGAAACAAATATGAAAAGAAAAACGGAAAACTCGTCCGTGTAGCCAATTGTCGTGGAGATTTCTTGTTTTTAGAGTTGGTTGTCCTTTGAGTCTGTTTTTTTTTGTTTCTGGAGTCGATGGTACTTTGAGTCTGTTGTTGAGATCAATTGTGGTTGCTTCATTTATTTATGTATTATTATAATTGTGAATTCGATTCAAACTATGTAATTTAGTTTATTATGAAAAGGTCAGAGTCAATTTGTTTCCTGTTATAGAGTTTTTAATTCTGTGTTTCACTGTTTGTACATCCTTTCTAAGGTTTATTTTTCTTCTTGTATTTCTTTTTATTTTTTCGTCTTCTTCCTTCCCAAAGAAGAATTTTACTTCTGTCTTGTATTAGGAGTCAAAATGCTATTATTTTTCAAGTTATTTATCAGAGTCATTTTACAGTGATTGTGTTCAGAGTATTGTTTGCAGTTCTTTTTGAGTTATTTTCGAGTTAATTTGTGTCGTTAATGCTATTGATCCAATGCCATATTTGCCTTTATTTAGGTCTAACTAATTTTACTTAAACTCATTTATATTTCTTACGCCTATGTGCCCTTATCTGGTATAATTAGGTTTTCTAATTTAAAATCATTTATATTCCCTTCACCTATACTTTTGCCTTCTGAATTTTTTAGTTCGTAAATCGTAGGTGACATTTTCTTTTTAATGATAAAAGGACCTTCATACTGGTCATATAACTTACCCGCCTTTTTATCCGCTTTGTTAGACAGTTTGCTTACCTTCTTTAGAACTATATCTCCTATTTTAAATTCTACTGGTCTTCTTCTTAAATTATAATTAAAGGCCTGTCTATTATTTGCATGGTCCAGATTTTTCTGAACTTCCTCTTTAATAATTTGTAGCTTTCTTAATTTATCGGTCCATTTGTCAACGCTCTGAAATTCAATATCGCTATCGTTTTCTAAGTTTTTTCGGAGTATCTGAATTGATTCTAATTCGCGACCTAAATTCAGGAATGCCGGGGTGAATTGGGTGGACGAATTTTTGCATGTGTTCATTGCGAACTAAGGTCATCGATATTTTCATCCAAGGTGGAGGGTCGTTATCCAGGTACGCTTTGATGATCTGCTTGATCGTCCTATTATACCTTTCTGTCGGATTTGCTTGGGGGTAATATTTTGGTGTTCTGGAATGTCTAATGCCGAATTTGTCTGTCAAGTCTCTTATTGTTTTATTTACAAATTCTGTGCCATTATCGGTGTGGAGAATCCGCGGTGTTCCCCAACGCGAAATGACACGTTTATGAAATTCTGATTCTATCGTTCTTGCGTTCGCTTTTTTAGTCGGTATTATTTCGACCCATTTTGTAAATAAGTCTACAAACACTAGAATATATTGATTTTTTCTCTTTTTTGAAATCGGCAATGGTCCCATGATATCAGCTGCTACCATGGTCAATGGTTCTTCGACGATTCTCTTCCCCATTAATCCTACCTTACTTTGGTTACCCGGTTTCACTCTTTGACAAGTCTGGCAGTTTTTTACGTAATTGATAACGTCTGAATATACCCCTGGCCAGAAGTAATGTTCAGAAATTCTCGCGTGAGTTTTCTCTGAGCCTAAATGTCCTGCCTGGGTTTCGTCGTGATTTTCCCATAAAACTTGACGTCTCAAGCTTTGGGGTACGACTAATTTCCAAGGGTTCGAGTCTGGTAATAGAGTGGATTTGAGTGGGTCAGTTCTGTAAAAGTAGAGTTGTGAGTCTCTTATTCGCCATTTTTCGTGTTCTTCCGGTCTTTTTGTCATTTGTCTATATTTCGTAGAGTACCAGTCGTCTGTTTTGTCGTTGATGTCCGCTTTTGGTTTTTCTATGCTAGAGGCTAACGCAAACGCTTTTTTGTTGGTGGTTCTCCTGATCTCGAGAGAGCATCAGGGACGAAATTTGAACTACCTTTACGATATATGACCTCATAGTCATATTCTAATAATTCCAACGTATAGCCCAAACTACCGCTAGACATTCTTTCTCAGATGCCGAGTATCGCGATTCCGCGCCGTTTAGGCTTCTACTCGCGTAAGCGATTACGTAATGTACGCCGTTTATTATTTGAGTGAGTACGGCTCCTAATCCCGTATTACTCGCGTCGGTTTCGAGTTGGAAGGGTTGAGTGAAATCTGGGCACGTTAATATAGGTGCTGACGTTAAAAGATCTTTAATTTTTTGTAAAGCCTCATCTTGTTCTAATCCCCAATCCCATGGTTTATCTTTTTTAAGTAATCTATTTATCGGTTCTATTATTTCAGCAAAGTGTGGGATAAATTTTCTGGACCAACTTGCCATCCCTGTTATGCGCTGTAATTGTTTAATATTTTTAGGTTTAGGGAATTCTAGGATTGGTTGGATTTTTTCCTCGTCTATTTGGAGTCCTTTGTCGTTAACTTTAAATCCTAAATATTTGATTTCCGAGCAGCCGAACTCGCATTTGTCCGGGCTGATCGTTACATTTGCATAATTTATTTGATCTAATACAATATTCAAATATTTTAAATGATCTTCAAAATTTTGAGTCACAATCACTATGTCGTCTAAGTAACAAAAAACGTTTGGCTTTAGGTCTGGAGTAATAATTTTGTCCATAAGTCTCTGAAAAGTGGCTGGAGCATTGGTTAAGCCAAATGGCATCCTATTAAATTCATACATGTTTTTTCCAGGGGCTGTGAATGCTGTTATCGGTTTTGAGTTTTCTTCCAAAGGTATTTGTAAATAAGCTAACTTAAAATCAATTTTTGAGATGAATTTTGCTGATCTTAGAGTGTCCAGTATTTCTGTCATGAGTAGGATTGGGTAAAGGTCTTTTTTTAGTAACATTATTAACCTTTCTGAAATCTAAACAGAATCTATAGTCTTTCCCTGGCTTTTTTATCATAACAATAGGGTTAGACCAATCAGAACAAGAGGGTTCTATTATGTCCTACTCTAATAGTTTATCAACAGTTTGATAAATTACTTCTTAAATTTTTGGGCTCACGTGGTAATATCGCTGTTTAATGGGACCGTGGCCTTGGACGTCGATTTTATGTTTTGTTAAATGTGTCTCTCTATGTTCTTTTCCCTGGTGTATTTTAATTTTATTTTCGAGAAGCTTTTCTAATTGAGATTGTTGGCTTTCGTTAAGCTCGACAATACCTTCGCAAATTTCTGGCGGACAATTGCTTTGTTCGTCAATTTTTCCTAAACTATCCGTAATATTATTTAATCTTATTGCTTTATTTTGGAAATTAATCCATTGATTTTTATTATCAATTTCTGATATCTCATTTGCTTTTTGAGATTCCTTTTCTGATTTTTTGTTGATTAGTAACTTTTCTATTTTTCCAAAGGTTACTATCTTGATTCTTATAAGTGTCCTCGTATTTACTATTATAACAGATTTTTCCTGACTCATTTTCCTTATTTTTCCTCCTAATTTTCGGTTTACTTAAACTAAATGAATCTTGTGTGCTTGAGTCGTCGCTAGTGTCGTGGGTGGGGATGCTCTCTAGGGGTTGGAATTTTTTGCTCGTGGGGATGCTCATTAATTTTGGGATATTCTTTGTAGGGGGTTTTTCTGGAATTTGGGCGTTTTTGGTTTTTTGGGATTGGTTATGATTGATAGGTACTATGGGGATTTCTCTATCATTTAACTTTGGACTATTTTTGTGAAGCTCTCTGGTACTTTTCAAATTAATCTTACCTCCGAATATCGGTTTATTATTTATTTTTCTATTTTCGTCTTTTTTAATCAATGGTTCGTTTCCAATTTTTACATTTTTACCTTCCTTTTTCTCTTTTGTTGTAATGTCAGGTTTATTTTCGGGTTTGTTTTCGGTTATTGGGGTGGGGAGCGATTTTGGATAAGCTTCCATGCGATAGTAAGTGGGGGGACTCCCTGGTAACCACCAGGTTTCCTTGTGATCATTTAAGGTCATCCGTAGGGCTTTTATCATGTCCGTTCCTAAAATGCCTACCGAATTTAATTTTGGGACTAACCTGAACATCACATGTTTTCTGTGTTTTCCGACTCTAATTGGGATTACTACTTGCCCAATTATGTCGACTATTTCGCCGTTCGCGACCATTAATTTTCGCGAGACGGCTTTAAAAATTGAAAATTTTGAATTCTGGCTTTTTTCCAGTAATTCCTTGCCAGCGTATGAATATGTGGCACCTGTATCCACTAGTATTCGAAACAAGCTACCTTCGAATTTTGTCATTAAATGAAAACGTGTTTCCGATATTTCATCTTTATCCGAATTTAAATATTCTGGCGTTTCGGTATTAGTTTGTTCCATTTTTTTTTCTAATACCCGCCCCTCCAGTTTCCCTGGCTGTATGCGTAATATGGACATTCTCTCTTAAAATGACCTGTTAAACCGCAGTGATAACAATTACTATTGTTTGTTGTAGTGTTTGTGCGCGAATTTGAATTCTGATTTTTGTTTTGATCGGAATTTATTTTGTCTTTGGAATCTTTATTAGGATTATTATCACGTTTATGGTTTTTATTTCCGTAATTTAGTTTTTGGGAATTTTGTTTATTCTTATTATTTCCTGAGTTATTTTCAGCTTTTTCTGCTGGGAATTCAATCATTGGGCTATTTTGGCCTTGATTTGGACCTAAAGTCATTTGGTTGCGCATCGGTAACATTTGATTATAGGGATTGTAGGGATATCTGGGTATGTAGTTTTTGAATCTAGGTTGATAATTTGTTTGAAATCTGGGTTGGAAATTTGATTGGAAACCAGGTGAGAATCTGTGTCTAAAATTTTGTTGGTCTTGGTTTGGAAATGGTAGAAATGTGAATACAAATTGTGGAAATGGTAATCGGTTTTTGTATAGTTTTTTACCCTGGTTATGTTGACTTTGGTTTCCGTTTTGGTTGTTTTTATTTTCCTTTAAATCTGTATTATTCTCTGAATTATTTTTATCCCCGTTACCGTTGCTACGCTTTTGTTCATTTTTATCACCACTTTTAGGTTCTGTGATATGTAAGACTTGCCCTCGAATTTTTGACTTGGCTAGCTCAGTTTCCCATTCTTTACCTAAGTCCTCTAGTTGTTCAAAAGTTTCGAAATCGTTCCTTTTTATATACATTTTATATTCGATTCTAAGGTTTTCATAGGATCTGCGTAATTCCCATTCGCGACATTTTTTAGGGTATAATTTTGTAAATAGTTTCCTGATTTCTGTAAGATATGAGTGAATGTCTTGAGTCCTTTTCTGGTTACAAAATTTAATTTTTTGTCTCATTTTCTCTGAAAATCTTTCATCAATATAGGCGTTTTTGAAATCTTCGAAAAAATCAGATACACGTCTGCAGGAATTTTTATTTATTTCGCACCAATCTTTTGCGTCTTCGATTAGTAGCGCGTCTAAATTTTCTAAAATATCCCGATCGTTTATTTTATCACCTCTTTTGAATCTTTTTAGTTCTTCGAGAAATTGCGCGGGACTATCGTCTTTATTATTTCGGAATTTAATTGGCCAATTACTCATAATTTGAAAGGGTGTTTGGATCATTCCGAAAGGAAAATAAGATGCTGGAATTGTCTCGTCATTTAAGTTATTTTCAGGTTCGCTGTCAGTATCTGTGTTATTTGTGTGGATTCTAGAATGTCTGTTTGACCTTTCCCTTGTTGTCGAGAGTCTATGTCGTCTGTTTTGATTTGAGTTTATTCTGTCTTGTAATGTTTCGCTGTCGTCTGTGTATTGTAATGTTATGTTGTTGTTGTGGGAAAGTTGACGGGGTTCTGGTAAATTTTTATTTAAATTAAATTGTACTGAATGTCTGTCACGAGATGCAATTTTATTTTTCCTGTAAGTTGGTTCTACTACTTCTCTTTCGTTTTCAAAAGAATGATGAGCTGACGGGTTTAATCTAAGTTTTAAATTATTTGCCCTTTCTCTAAAAAATCTTTCCCTTTGATGGTTCATAAATTCGTTGAACTCTACGCTTTCTAAAAGTTCGTCGGTTTCTAATATAAAACGTGTATTATTTTCAAGAAATGAATCGCATTGAAATGTTTCCATGTTTATTTCTGGCTTTGTTTTGTTTCTGGAGTATGGTCTGTCTGGGTTTGGTAGATCTTCATGATCACAAAAGAGTGTATCGTCGATGGGGTCAAAAGTTGTGTTAGTTTGAGTATTTTGAGTTGATCTGTCTTGGTTTGTCCTATTGTTTATACCGAGTGATTCTATGTTTTTACGAGTAAACCCTCTACCGCGACCTATAGATCTGTTAGGTATTTTTGGGATTCCTCCCAAATTTTGGGGTGTGGTCGAAACCATTTTCCTAATTGTTGGTTTCGTCGCGACCTTATTTAAATCATTATTTTGGATTGAAAGGGAGGCAGCACCTTCAAGATCCAAGTTATCGTGTTCGTTTTCCGTGACTATAGGTTTCGGCATTGTAATTTTAATTTTCCCTGATCTCAATTTCATTTATTTTGAAACTAAGTTCGTACTAGTATGGAAAGACACCGTGTATATTTGTTCAATGTGGGTTCATAATTTAAAATTCCGATTTCGTTCGAGACAGTTCAATTAAAATTTAAATTAGGTATTCAATTAATTCTCGGGTTCGAAAATGTGTTTGTTTTCTTCCTAAGACCCTTTGTTTACTATATACGTCGCGTGACCTTGTCGCGACTCGTGTGTATTGCTCGCTGTCAGTGCGAGCTTGCTTGCGCGTTTGAACCGTTTGCCGTGTTGGACGGCTGAAATATTCGTTTAGGATCAAAATTTATGCTTTTCTTTTCAGGTTTCTTTTTCTCCCGTTGCTAATTTTGTATTTCTTTTTGTAATTCCATATTTATTTTTCGAACGCTAAATCTTTGTAATTTTTCTGACTAAACAAACAGGAAATTTTGATTGTTTTTTCTAAAAAAGAATTTCTTTTATTCCATTAATCGGTTCCGACTATCTATTTTCCTCAAATTTACCCTGATTTCAATAATTTCGGGGTAAAATATTTTGAACGATTTTCCGTTTTTGGTTTTTTATTGCGTATTTCGGATTACGCCCTTCCGAATGTCGCGTGCGAGCATGTGGCGAAACATTGCGAAAAATTTACAAGTATCACACAATAAAATATTATCACCAAAATCATAGCATGTAAAAAATCAGAGCATTTAAAAAATCAGAGCATTAAAAAATCAGTGCATGTAAAAAATCAGTGCATGTAAAAAAGGAGTCAAATTTACGAGTAAGAGTTAAATGTGTTAATTTGTGTCTCTTTTCTCGGCGTGTTTTAGTTTGATAAGGAAAAGAGGTGGGTTTTTTAGTTTGGGCGCCAGTTATTACGGTGGTAATGCCGAGGAGGGAAATCGGGATCTTGATTGCCGAGGAAAGGGTTGAACACAATAAATCGGACACCAGGTTAAAAGACAATAAGACATTTATTAACACTTACAGTGATCGTCGAGATCGGGTAGTCCGTGACGACGTTCCAGCGGTAGGGTTGTGTCGGGCGTATTGCCCAAGGATAGGCGTGGTCCTGGTGAGGACAGTAGTGATCCCGGTCAACCCCCTCCAGGAGTTGCGATGATGGCCGGGTAGCGGTTTGGTTTTGGCGGCCCGAGAACGGTCAGAGAGATTCATAGCACTTGCGGGACACTTACGGGACACTTACGGGATGGTTGTATGAGACGAGCAAGAGATAGGTTTTTCCGAGCACGGTTGAGTTCGGACTAGACGAAGCAGCTTACAGCTGGGCGGACGAGAAGAGACTGAGCAACTGCTCTGCTGTTGCTCGGGATTTCGGGTCCCCTCGGGGGATTCCGTTCCGTCTGCTGTGCGGCCCAGCCACTCTTTCGTGCAGGGCCGTACCGAGTCCCGCGTTATGGTAACAATTCTGTTACAACCTTGCTGTTCAGGTGTTCTATTAGTGTACGCAAATCATTTTTGATGTTCATCTTGGGCAGATAATGCCTTTCTGTTGGTACTACATGTCTGAACTCTAGTAAAGTATGACCAAAATGGATCCAGTACTTAATGTTCATTATCCCTAGCACCTATGCCTTCAATTTCAATCAGGTCTTCGTTGTCCAAATCTTCCAAGGGAAGTTCATCAATAGGAAGCTGCTGTTCCACTACCATTTCGATGGCAGCTATTTCAACAGCCGAAAGCAATCTGTTTCCAGATATTGAGCGTTTTTGATTTGCTAGATTCTGCTCTTTTATCATGTGACTAATTCTGGGTACTTAAGTAAGAAGAGTCTATGATGTTCTCTTCTTACACTTTACCCACTTTTCTTTGCCAAAAAATTAGAGCGCATTACGTCTCTGTTCATATGGTATGTCCATTTCAATCGCCTTCTTGGTTGTTAAACCTCTGCTTCTGGCTCTGTTTGTATTAGGCCATCTACCTGTGGAGGATGTGGTGGTGTTGGATCATCACCAGGTTGAGGAAGAACATCAATCTGTTGTTTAATCTCCATTGCTCGATCTTCTGAGATGTGTAGTGTGTAAATTTGGTTCTAAAATTGTATTCTTTTTCGCGTGGGGTCTCAAACTTCGCACTCTCATAATACAGATGCACCAACTCCTCATTCATTGTGGTATTCCACTTGATGCTCTCCCACGGTATTTGTCTTGAGGTGGTTGGCTGTAAATAGCTATCGCTAGCCAAAGCATCCTCAGCAGGCACAGTTGATGTTTTACTGCTTACCGTATGTCGCAGATGTTCTTGCTGGCCTGCTGTTTGATTGGTGAGATCTGCCTGACCATCTCGCAGCTCACCATCACCACCATCCCGCATGCTGTGGCCCCCAGCGTTGGCTCCAGGGGCGCCCCGACGACCCTCGAAAAGCGCAAGCGTTTCGGTAGGGTAATTATTAATTATTTATTTTTTATTTATTATGATTTTTTTTTAATTTATTATTGATTATTAATTTTTTTTTATTAATAATTATTTTTTTTTCAATCTTGTTCTCGGGTTAAGAAGAACACGGTTTTCCACCCTAGCCACGGACTAAGTCAAGTGACTGATGAGATGATGATGTAATTAGTTAATTTAATACGATGTATGAACACATTTGCGATGATGTTCTAGGTACAAAATTAGGAGCCTGGTGTAGTTTGCAGTTCGTCTTCTACTTTTTTTCTTCTTGAATTGGAATTTTTTAGCGAATCTTTCTACACGGGGCTGTCTCGGTAGGTATCATCAATCATGGACGCATTTGCATTGTTATTACACCTAACCGGAAAGAAGCGTTATAGGTTCAGGGCATAGTAAGTGATAGATATATACTCTGTTCTTCAAGATAAGGGTCAAACGACCGACGAATTTTTTATCCCTTTACGCCCACTTTGTCGAGACGGAGTTACTAGTACGTGTAGAGCATGTAACCTGATAAACTCGCGACATTATAAGCCCAGGATGAACCATCATATATTAACCCGTTGTGTTCACACCTCCGTAAAATAACGGGATGGTCACAGGGGGTCCAATGGACCCCACCGTAGAACAACTGTTGCCATTTTCCCTCTTTTTGACATATTGACTTGATTCTTGCGCGATACTTCAGTTTAAGGTCCCTTCTTTGCAACCCAATAGTTTTTTTATAGTGTATTTAAAATTCTTCATGTTAAAAAAACTTGAGGAAACAAAAATTTTTTAATTCGACTTGTATAATGCATGAGATAAGTTTGAGCATGCAAAATAAAGTGACAAAACTGTTTCTTTTTGAAAAATAGGTGATGGTGTGCGAGTGTGAAATTTGCAGCATAAGCCGGAGCCTCGAAGCATGAGACGGTGGTTAGCGCACGAGCGAAGCGAGTGTGAAAACATAGACGAGTGCTTCGAGCCGCAGGCGAATGATGCAAGCACAAAAATTAGCAATCACATATTTTTCAAAAAGAAACAGTTTTGTCACTTTATTTTGCATCCTCAAACTTATCTCATTCATTATACAAGTCGAATTAAAAAAATTTTTTCTTTTTGCGGGCAACGCCCGTCCGAAAAAGTTGTGTTAGGATGAGTTAACGAAAAATACTAATTTTGAAAGAAAAGGTTTTTAAATGTCGTAAACTATTTTTTTGAAACAAAATTTCTGAAAAAAATTTTTTGTTGAAATAAGATGTTTTAACAAAAAAATCTTGTAAACAAGAAATTTTGAAACAAAATTAGTTTAAAAAAATGTTCGAAAAAAAAATGTTGTTAAAAAAATATTTAAAACAAATTTTATGAAAAGAAAAACTTTTTGGGGCTTATGCCCTTTTTCTGTGCTTAATTTTGGCGCTTATGCCCTTTTGCACGACGGACGAAAATGGCTAAGAAACCTTAAAAACAAAACTTCAATCATTGAAAGATTTATTTAAGGTTAATCTAAATTTATTTCAAGAAGATACGAGCACCAGTATTTAAAGTTACCTGTGTCAGTGTCGAAAGTACCTCATCTCGAAAGTGCGCATGCGTAGCTTTTTCACCAGTGCCTAAAGTAAGCTATCTTCAAACTGCGCATTCGCGAAAATTGTTTCGCACACAGTCTGCTCAAATAAGGTCCTTTAGACACCATTTAGAAGCATGAAAAAGTCAACTTTTGAGGCGGGTGTTGCAAAAAATATTTTTTAATCGTCTCCGAGACCGCAGTCAGTGCAAATTGGCATGTGATGCTCATCGCACACAGGTCGAAGACAAGGCGTACATTGTTTTTTTTTTTATGCTTCTTCCTCTTACAGAGCAGACACCTTTTCTTTTGTCGGCAATTCATTGACTCTATCTGAAGGCCGAATTCATTTCCAATCGGGCAGGCTGTGCGAGCTCAAGTCACAGAATCGTTTCAACATGAAATATGTTGTTTTTAAAAGGATTTTAGACACGCGTATTTCACCGATTAGATGAAAAAAATTTTTTGACAAAGTTATGAGTATTTGAATTTAAAAAATTAACAACGTGGATTAACCCATTAAGTCCCAACTGGACAAATTTTCACAATGGATTTCAACGCTTGTATTTTCTGTGAAAATGAGTTGTGATTAATATGAAAATAAGCGTTTCCGACGTAAAATTTAATAAAATTTCAGAATATATGATCAGATTTTTTTTAAGTTTAACTGTCAAAAACTTTATATGATTTTTTTTTAAAACATGGTTTTTAAAACAAAAAATTTGTTTATATCAATCTTTCACTTGCATAAAATTTAAAATTTAACGTTTGAAGTACAAAAATCGTGTCCTCGAGACGCAAACTTGAAAATTTCATGGTATAAATTTTGAAAAAATAAGTGAAAGCACACAAAATGGCGGCTTGAACGCGCAAAAATCGTTAAAATCTTACGGAATTTTTTACTCGACAATGGTGGACTTTAGACGAAATTTTTACCGAAGAAAAAGTTCTTATAATTGATTAAAGAATACACTGGAATTTTTTCAGAATTTTTGAATTTTGCAAAATCGGAAAATTTTGAAAAATTGAAAAATTCTCTACAAAATTCCAGTGCATTCCTTCATCAATTCTAATCACTTTTTCTTCAGTAAAATTTTCTTCTAGAATCCATCGTTTTCGAGTAGAAAATTTCCGAAACTTTCACTCTCCAAAAGAATACAACACTGAGAGAACATTTCGGAAATTTTCTACTCGAAAACGATGGATTCTAGACGACAATTTTACTGAAGAAAATCAATCAATTTTTCAAAATTTTCCGATTTTGAAAATTCCAATATTCTTCAAAAAATTCCAGTGTACTCTTTGATCAATTCTAAGAACTTTTTCTTCGGTAAAATTTTCTTCTCAAGTCCACCATTGTCGAGTAAAAAATTCCATAAGTTTTTAACGATTTTTCCGCGTTCCAGCCGCCATTTTGTGTGCTTCCACTTATTTTTTCATTATTTAAACCATTAAATTTTTAAGTTTACGTCTCGAGGACACGATTTATGTACTTCAAACGTTAAATTTTTAATTTTATGTAAGTGAAAGATTGACATAAACAAATTTTTCTGAAACCCATGTTTTTTTTTGAAAAAATCAGATGCAGTTTTTGACAGTTAAATTTTTCAAAAAATCTGATACAAAATTCTGAAAGTTTATTAAATTTTACGTCGGAAACGCTTATTTTCATATTTTCCACTCACCTTGTAATTTTATATAAAAAGATGGTTCCTCGTTTTTGACTTATAGTTAAAAAAAAAAACTAAAAGAACAGGGTTGAGGATAACTACCACTACAGGAAATTAATTCAACATGAATTTACGTATAATTAATCAATTAAGATTTATTTAAATAATTCCAATTTGGAAAAATGAAATCTAAAAGTTAATTTTAAATGAGATGCAACTGGAGTGCTCTTCTTCGTAAACTTCAGATCAAATCCTTTTGTTTAATTTTAGTCCACCTTAAACAGGGAT
>CAKNWT010134836.1:1549-14840 GCA_932066315.1 Andricus coriarius
CCTTTTAAAACGTAAGCTTTTACTTTTTTAGTTAAACCCCCTCTACACAATTTGAGATTAAGGTAGCCAATTACAGGAAACTTTTTTCTGTCCGGTCCTATGCTGATTCTATCTAGTCTATTCATTTTATCGCGAAATTGTTTTAATATACTTTTAAATGGAACGCAAGTTACATCAGCACACGTATCTACACTAAACTCAATGCTTTTAGCAAAATCAATAACATTAAATCTAACAATGTAATCGTCTTTATTAGAAGGCTTACGTGCGATTAATCCGAGGAATGCTGCATTGAGTTCGTCTTCTTCAGTTATCTCTTCTCTAACGCAGCGCACTCCTTTGGACATGCAAACACGATCCCAATGTCCTGGCTTCTGGCAGTTGCGACATTTCGATTTTAGCGCCGGACATTTCTTTATATCAGGATGTCTTGGTAATCCGCAACGATAGCATCGATCTTTACTCGGTTGAGACTCTGTCTGATTTTTCTGTCCTCTGGAATCCTGGTTTAAATCTTGCTTACCTCTTTGGTTGAAATCATAATTTTAGTTTTGAGTGATGCGATTCACTTCCCCTGTGCCTGTTTCTACATTGAGAGATCGTATCACTTCGCTTTGCTTAGATTGGATTTCAACCTGACGTGCTATAGTCACGGCTTGCTCCAGCGTCAGGTCCGTAATAAGCTTCAGGCGTTCTGATGTTTCAGCGTCCCGAACACCGATAACTAGGGAGTTTTTGCATATCGTTGCGTAGCTAACGGTAAACGCTAAAGTCACGTGATGGCGTTTCTGCGCATGCTACCCGAGCTTAGTGTTACGGTTTTCCGCTATCCGACGTTCTTTAGCGTAACATTTAGCGTTTACCGTAAGCTACGGAACGATATGCAAAAACTCGCTTCTAATCGGTCTCGTATCAGTTCATTTTTCAGAGTTCCATAACCGCAAGTCTCAGCAAGAGTGTGCATTGCTGTGATGAATACATCCACGGATTCATCTGGTTCTTGCACCCTAGTATTAAATTTGTATCTCTCAAAAATCACATTCTTTTTTGGAGAAAAATAATCGTTAAATTTTTCCTTGACAGCAGCGTACGTAGTTTCGTCCGTAATTTCGGGGAGAATCTGTGTTAAAATTTCTTCAGACTTTTCGCCCATTGTGTAGCACATCAAATCAATCTTTTCTTCATTAGTTTTCGACGAGAGGTTTGCGACCGAAATGTATCTATCAAATCGTTTAATCCACATGTGCCAAACTTCTTGTTTAGTGAAATCCATTTCACTAGGAGGATGCACTCCTGGAATTCAGTTCTGATCAGTTGCCATTTTCTTGTTTCTTGTTTTAAAAGAAAGGTAAACCCTTCACAGGAAAAACTCACGCAATTCTGACACCATGTTTAGGGAAGGGAGTCTATTCTACAAAGATAAAATATTCTAGTTAGATTCGGTTCTACAATCAAGTGTCGAACGTGTTCTTAGAGCGCGTACCCCATAGCACCAGTTTTCGCCATACTGTCTCTACGTCCCCCACTCCCATTGCCTCCATAGTCTCATGGATGGGAACACTGAGGTACTTGCCTAAAGGCACGTTCACACAACACTCAGTCAAATTTCAGCTAATTATTATTTTACAAAAAATTTTTTTAAAGCTTAAAAATGAGAATTTTATAAATATTTTCGATTGCAGCGTCGTGATTTTTAACCGCCATACAAGAACAATCACCAGGAAACGGGTTTTTGACCCTAAAATCAGATTTTTTAAGCATGTTTCGTGAAAATTATCTTCTTACTGTAAAAAAAGATGCATTTAAAAATTAAGTTTTTTGTCCTGGAACACCTGGAAAAGTCCTGGAATTTTTTGTGTGCAAAAAGGCAAGACATCCTGGTTAAGCGCGTTTGTTTGTTATAACGTTGCACTGAGGGGTCCTGATGAGAATTTTAAATTTTCCCAAAAATCGTGTTTTCGTAGACTGCTTTTGTAAACTTGAGAAAATTCTGAAAAAATTAAGAAAAAAAGAAGAACCTTCTTTCAGTATTAGGTGCAGGGTTATAAGTATCTGAACAACCACGATTTTTTTTCCAAAATAGAGGCTAAGAACCCTTATTCTGAAGTTAATATCTGTATTTTAGAAGATGTCAATTTTACGAAAAAATGTTGTAGATTTTGATGAAAGTATACGCAATTTCAAGTAATTCTAAAGAAAAATACAATGACCGAACATTCTGAAGTTAATATCTGTACTTAAGAACCTGTCAATTTTACGAAAAAATATTTTAGATTTTAATGAAAGTATACGCAATTTCAAGTAATTCTAAAAAAAAAATACAATCACCGAACCTCAATGACCACTTTTGACATATTCTTCGGACAAAATTACTCGTGTTCAGTTCTTTCAAAATACTTCGTTTGTGGGTAAGTATATGTTAATGATGATAGAGAAAAAATTTTCATACAGGAAATTATGCGTAAATGTAAAAAAAAAACAATCTTCCAGCCTTCATAGGTCAACAGTTATAACTCTTAAAAAAACAACACATTCTTTGATATTTTTAACCAAACTAGTTTTTTTTAATAGGTCATACTGGAAAATTATGCAGAATATAAAAGATGCGGCTTATTAAAAAGAGTATTTTTAGATCATCAATCTCTTTATAAATTATGCATTCTCAAAGACATCTTACTAAGCGGGATAAATAATTCTGCGTTATCTTGCGTTATGATCTGTCTCTTTCGAGAAAAATTAATTTTTCTGTAAAAACAGACCAATTTATATTTCTCCTTCCACGTGGTTCATTTTTAACCCACAAGCAGGGACATAAAAATCGAAAATGAACGTTGAGATTCGGACTTGCTTTTGGTTGAGCGCCCCTAATATTCGAATGCTGTTAATTTATAAATAAACAAACGTTTTTTGCTAGGTCCATGAAAGTATAATAATACTATTAGTGATATATTATCAAAAAATCTTCAGAATAATTACTTATAATTATTATCAGAAACTATTTGAAATATTATCAAGCATTCTCTGTAAAAACCAGAGATCTCTTTTTTTACGGTATCATATTTTTCGTGTCACCACGAAACTTTCTATACGTTTCTGTAGTGGAGAAAGACTTGCAATTACGATAAGTTTAGAGAACCAAGAAGTTTTAATTTGCTTATTTTTAATTAATATATGTCCTGGTTTCAAAATTGCATATCTATATTTTTCAATACTCTATTTTTCCAATTTAAAAAATCAAATGATCTGGAAAAGAGGCGGATTACTGACTCAGAATTAAATAAGTATAAAATGTAAGCACAGAGAAAGTTTAAATGATTCTTTTCATTTATTTCTTTATCTGAAATAATGAATATACCATTCTTGACATTTAAACATTCGTTTGCAATGAAATGCATATTTGGCAAATATTCAACATCGATGAGATTTAGCGGCAGTTCTTGGTTACGGTGAAAAAGTGGCAAGTAACCATTCCTTTCATTTGGCACGCTTATCCTGTCTTCTGACTCACATACACCACACACATTATTGGTCCATGCTACTCACACACACTAAGCATACTTTATATCGGCGAAGCACTGGTTCCGTGACTGGTTAGCGACACTAGCGCCGCGCATCGCTGGTTCCCAAACTAAACCCTACTCCCGACGTCTCATTCCTCGCACCCATCTTCTAAGCTTGGTGGGCATTGTCGCCTCTATACCTATCTTCCCTCTACGACACTCAGTAATATCTCTGTTGGGCTGCTGGATGTCCCTGGACATCAATTCTATGTTTGACGAGGGTGGTTCTTCTAATTTTTGGCCCCTCCGAGGGTATTGCATTCGCTAAAAATTCGTTGAGTGGTGCTTCTTCAGCTTCCGTCAACTCGTCTATATCGCAACACATTTCGTGTTCCGCGATCTCTTCTGTTCCCATTGTCGCTATGTCCCCGTTATCATAGTGGACAATGTGGTCCACGCCCGGACATCTTGCTAGATACCAAAAATTCCTAAAGCCATTTTTGGATGAGACCGATCTTACGCATGAAATCAGACCCCAGAAATGCAATCTGGTGTAACCTCACTCGCTATTCGAAAAGCGACCTCACTATTTACACCGTCCAGCTCCACTGGGAGGAAAATGCGACCTAATACCAACGCATTACTTTCGCTTTCGGGACAATCATTTTACGCTCTACTTCGGTTATTAACCGTTTATCCAAAGCCTCCTTCAAGAATGATCGAGATGACCCCCATAAATAAGTGCAATTATTTCTTCCGAACCAATTTTGATTTTTGCAAACATTCGCGTAGCCTTGTCCTCTAGTTCGATCTCGCCCCACAACGGGGTTTCTTCGGCGGTCTGATTATTTGCCAGGGTGCCGTCCCGAGCAGCCCACTTCTCTTCGATCTCTTAGGAGCCTAGTTTTCTACTACAGCCGGCAACTAGGGGTCTTCACTTTTCCCTCCTCCTCGTTTTCCTTAGAATTAGATTTTGGACACTCTCTTTTTACAACTCCGTCGGCCACGCTACCAGAGAAGAACAGACGCTTCTTCTCCTCGCAGAAACGAAACACGTGACCTAACTTTTGGCAGTTTGAACTTTTTATATTTTTACACATCACCTCTAGTCAAGTGCTGCTTACTGCTATTGCCCCAATCATTCCTATCTGTTTGTTTGGATTATACTCCTCTTGCTTATTTTTTATGCTCCTCTGCTAGAATCGGCACAATTTTGACTCTGTGTCTTTAATTCTTCAATCTGGTTCACTAAATCTGGGACAACAATCGACAGTTAGTTAACGTTTGTGCTATGCTTCTTATCCCTATCTTTTTTAAATGAGGATTCGATAGAACTCGTCTACGTCCGACCTCCTCTTCGATACGCTTCTCCAGTTTTTCATTTTTCTCTTGTAAAGATTTATCAACCTCAGCCATATATCCTTCAGGTCCCTTTTCTCTTTGAATTATCAGCTGTATCAAACAATTCACTTAGCAACTGTTTGAATTCGTTCTCATTCTACCTGACAACTTGAACTCCTTTAAAGGTTCCGCCATTTCCCAAATAAATCTTTTATCTTTGTTAAACAGTGTTGTTCTTTTCGTACAGGTAAGCGTGCCTTTGTCCCAAAACTTTTCACTTCATTCATCACTAAAACAGCACTCTCTTGTACACTGTGTTTCAAATAACGATGATTATAAAAGAAACCCCGAAGTATTTGTAAATTTGGTGGTAATCTGCTTCCTGTAATTTTCCGATCCATATAATCAATTATATAGATATTTTCACGCAATCTGCATTCGATATCTAATCCTGTAGACATAGCTATCCACGCCAGGTGTTTGCAGTCGAACTTACAGAGGGAAACTGACTTAAAATCTCGATAGATTGTGAAAATCCTTTACAATGCAAGGCACTATTATATCAAATGTATATTATATTTATCATCGTCTGAAACTTGAAGTTTACCTTTACCATCCCCATGCCATTCGTAAATCAAAGTTTCAGTCCATTTCAAGCCTCTTTTATTGTTTGTATTATTCATTGTTTAAAGTATACGCCCAACCACCACCTTTATGCGAGAAATTGATTTTGCGAGTCGAAATTATGTCCAAATTAAGTAGTTAGTCGTCATAGGGTGGAGCGTCTAGTTATAACGTCAGTTCCACCAAACTTCGGTTGATTACGGGGGCGTGTGACGACAGAACTGGAACCGAGAGAATCCTAGTTGTTTGGTTTTTTTATACTGAGGTTACCAGCATTCCGCCGTTTAGTATTAGAAGTGGGGAGAGAGCGCGGCATTACTTTAACAATTCGAGTAAAAAAACAGATTGTCACGATACAGACAGAAAGGCAAAGTTTGATTAATAAAAGAAAGGAAGCACACAACCCTTGCATGAATATTTGGACTAAAGTCATAACCGAGGGATACTAACTGGGCACTAGTATTGATGCACTTAGAAAATTCCTATAAGTTAAAAATTACGATAGAAGATTTCGCAAAAAATATTTCTAGACAGTCTATTCCGTAACGGCAGGTTTTGTTACCACAACAAAAAATAACGGTCAAAATAAAATGACTCTTCAATAGGTACGTTTGGATCATGCCCTAGAACCAAACCCCTCAAGGTCGCTCATATAAATTTGCTAGAAGGAGTATAAGAATTTTTTTCTCAATTGCCTACTCAAAGACATCATATATTGTTTGCAATAATCAAGTTCTTGGAGCCCCATCATTTTTTTATCAACATTTTACCAACCATCCCCTGCAGATATACTAATTTGAATTTACTTGGAAAAATTATAGAATTTTTTACAACCCTACTAAGAAAATGAAATTCAAGTTTGCAGCGTTTATGATAAACGAAACAATAAAACAAAATATTTTTCTCAAACCAGCAAATGTCTGAAATATTTTCTAAGGAAATCATTTCATTCACTGCCTAAAGGTTGCCAAAAATCTTTCATCCCCCTGGCAAACGTGTAACACACCCCAATTCATCCTTCAAAACTTAAAAAAATTACAAAAAATACAATAAGTCGAAAGTCTACAATTTTCCTTCACAAAATTATTTTATTCGATGCACAAAAATTGCTCGAAAACTCCCCCGCCCCACCCTAGCTAATGTCGAACACACTCCAGTTCATCCATTCACCAAAAATTCAGTAATTATAAAGTCTGCAATTTTCTTTCACAAAATTATTTTATTTGGTGCGCAAAGGTTGCTCAAAAGCTTTCATCTCCCTAGCTAATGTGTAACACACCCAAATTAATCCCTTGAAACTTAAAATATTCACAAAAAATACAATACATCATTCGAAAGTCTGCAATTTTATTTTTTTAGTCAATCTTTGTGAATCGAATAAAATAATTTTTGTGGAAGAAAATTGTAGACATTAGAATTATTGTAGTTTTTGTGAATGTTTCAAGTGTTAGGGGATGAAGTGGAGCATGTTCAACATTTGCTAGGGCGATGAAACATTTTGGGCCATTTTTGTTTATCGAATAAAAAAATTTTGTGAAATAAAATTGTAGACTTTCGACTTATTGTATTTTTTGTGATTTTTTTTTTAGTTTTTGGGAGATGGATTGGGGTGAAAACAATTTTTTTTTGTTTTTTCGTTTATCCTAAACGTTGCAAACTTGAATTTAATTTTCGTAGTAGAACTGAAAAAAATTGTAGCATCCTTCCAAGTAAATTAAAATTATTATATCTATGATCTCTGCAAGTACGCGATAGACAAAAAATCTCTTATAGTCCTCAAAGAAAATTTAGATGGGCGGCCTTGAGGAGTTGGTTTCACGGACATGATTCAAAAGCATCTATTGAAGAATTGTGTCTCTAAAGGAATTAATATATTCTTATTATTCTTTGGGACCATTTCATTTCCTGAAGTACTACAGTTGAACTTTAAATTATGATCCCTAACAATAGTTTCAGAGTAATTTTATTTTGATCCTTGTTGTTTGTTGTTGTAACAAAACCTGCCCCTACGGAACGGACTGTCTAGAAATATTGTTGCAAAATCTTCTATCGTAATTTTTAACTTATAGGATTTTTTCAATTGCAGCAGTACTAGTGCCTAGTCAGTATCCCTCGGTTATGACTTTAGTCCAAATATTCATGCAAGGGTTGTATACTTCCTTTCTTTTAGTAATCAAACTTTGCCTTTCTGTCTGTATCGTGAGAATCTGTTTTTTTTTTACTCGAAATGCTAACGCAGTGCCGCGCGCTCTCTCCTAATCGCGGCGCGTCGTTTTTTACATGGAACCGAGCGCCGAGGTGAGTATTCCCAGATAACAATCGTGCGACGCACATTACTCGCACGTCGTGCGGGTAACGCCATACGACTCATAATATACGCATATCGCCTTCGCCCTGCCGGATTGAGTGAGGGTTAAATGAATGCACGCACAATGCGTCTCATGTCGCCATCACAAGTGCGAGTATCATTTGTGCATATTAAATAGACAAACTCCACTGGGCACGAAACCATGAACGTCCCAAGGATATCCTTGTCAGTCCAAACTACGTCTATAAGACGTTCAATATCGTAAAGATGTCATATAAAAACGTCTTAAAGGCATATAACGTTCTCCGGACATCTTTCGTACTTTTATCACATTATAGGTAGGTATAATTTTAAATTTAATATTGAATCTTTTAAACCTTATTATATTATAATAAATGACTTATATTATGATACTTTTAATAATCAAAAATTCAACAGAAGAAAAATATATATTTGAATCGCGCGCCATTTCAATTTATCCTCTCTTTCCATCTTTGCGGTTTCTTTCCTGTTTTTCTGACATGGAAAAAGTGATTGCGTGCTTGCAGTTTTAAAATCGGAGATATATAATATTCTTTAGCAAAATTAAAAGTTATTCTTTCATCAATAAAAGTATTTACCTAAAGAGACTTATTATTTAATTTCTACAATAAAAAATGCATATATTTCCCCCATTTTTCCTTTTTTCAATTCTACGAATTTTTAGGTTATTTTGCTGCATGTCGAAAAAAATGGTGATTTGCCATTCTGCGATTCACTTTCTATTTTTTCAAATGTCTCTAATTATTTTTCTATATAATTCCAGTCTTTGTATTGTCTACATTTTTTATTTAGTATAATGACAAAACAAAAATAGTGATCTTTTATAGTGAGGTTTGTTGAAGAAATTACAACGCTATTATACCAATTAAAAAATCTTCTGTCAGAAACCCTTTAAGGTTTATTATAATTATGTATATTGAAATTATAATAAACGTTATTTATTGTGAAATATTAATTTTATTTATTACAAATATTTTAATAAATATTTAGATCATTATTTTAGTACGCTTCGTGAAGTCGCACGAAAGTCTCATTTCGCTCTCACGCGTGCATCAACTATCATCCGTGCGAGCGATATGCGTCGCATATGATGACACATATGTCTGCATCAGTGACTTAACGCGTGCGGAATAAATCCGGACGCGGGCGAGTAGTGTGCGTAGCATATGAGACTATAATTGTTATTTGGATTGTTGCAGGCGAACCGAAAGGCGCTACCAGAGCGTTGGGCTGCCGCCCATGCACGCATGGCTGCTATACGGCGCATCTGATTGGTCCAGCTTGAACAATTTATAACTGAGAAACTAAAACTTCAACGGATTTTTGGAAAAGGAATTTTCGATTTATTTTTTGTTTGTTTATACAGCCATATAAGTCTCGATACTTGAGCGTGGGACACCCTGTATATAATTAAAAATTAGGGTAATCAACCACCGCAGGGTCTCACTGGGAGCAACTGCCATCTAAAAAATGACATCGGCTTCCAATAGAGCCGGGGCAAATCACACTTATAGCCACGTCTCACGACCGTAAGACGGGTGGCATGATAAAATTAGGACGACAGGCCGGCAAAAACCTCGTGTGTCTTGAGAACACGAAGCGAGCGAAGGATGACAGCTTTTTGCATCCATCTCGCAAGTGCCTAGGCATATTTTTGGCTAGCGGGAACGGCTTTAAGGTTACGAACCAGTGATATTTTTGCATCTCCGAGAGCACCGATCACAAGGACGATTACTTTAAACGAATATTTTGGGTACAGTCGCTGCAACTCCCATTTAAGATCTCGATACCTCTCCTCCTTTTCCTTCTCCTTGACAGTGATGTTGTAGTCGGCCGGAGCCGATAATTCAATCACGAATATGGGTCTTTTCTCGAAGTCTTGGAGAACAATGTCAGGCCTCGAGTCAGCAACGGAGACTGCCCTGATAGGGTAGTTTTCGGGTTTTTAGGGGTTGAAGTGGTGCTAAGTAAGAAAAATGGACGTAGAGAATATACGTTGATATACAAACCAGTGTTAAAAGGGGTTGAAAGGGTAAACTAATGACAAACCCGGTTACAGCATGCATTGACGATAATTTTGAGCTTTGTTGCGTCAATTTATATCCTTTCCTTCAAAAACTACGTTGGGCGCGAACAATGGGGCGGATGTTGGGGTCCCTCTTTATCGTCTATTTGTCGCATTTTATTCAGTTACAGATAAATGTGTTATAAAAAACGGAGTAAACAAGCGTTTTTTCCGTTCCAAAAAATGAGATTGAACGTTGGCAACAAGCAATTAACCGTGACAAAAAGGATTTCATTGTTAAACCTGGACATGTAGTGTGTGAGAGCGCAGTCCCATGGAGGTAGATTAACAGAATAGTGGAACAGTTTCTACCCATCAGGTGATTGCTAGAGCTTGTGCAGGCACCTTATTGGTCAATACTGTTCCACTATTCTACTAATCTACCTCCATGGGACTGCGCCCTGAAGATCACTTTTTAAAATATCAGATAATTTGGAAAAAGGAAGTTTAATCTCCTGATGGAACGGCTATGGCGGTAAGTATTACGATTTACTACATCGATGTCCTTCAACCTAAAATAATCGAATTGCTCTGATGGTTTCATGCCTACATTGACTCTAAAATTTTGATACATTCTTCTTGTTGCCGAACTTTCAAATTATTGTGATAGTGCGTAAAATTATAGTTTTAATAGGTTTTGGAATTTGAAAAAGATGTCAAGACCCTGCTTATCTTCAAGAAAAATGTAAAAGTAACATTAATGAGTCTTGAATTATCGCTGATTTTCGATATTCATGTACAATTACCTTAATTTAGTAATAAATTCAAGCATTAAAGTAAATTATAATGGTACAATAATGATTTTCTTGTAGTCAGAATGTACAAGAAACCTAAATTAAAACCAGGCGTTTTGCCATCTCAATTTCAAAAGTACCCTGAGCATTGCTGGAAGGCTGCTGAAAAGCCATCGCGAAAGAGAAAGTTGCGAAATTTTGTAAAACGTAGTTTTGCTTAATTGTATGTAATAAATTATTATGTTCTGTCTGCATAGTAATTGCTGTACTTTTATCGTAGTATATTTATAAATAATTTTATTTAAATAAATTAACCTGGCATTTATTACTCCTAGGTACCCTCCTACTGCCTTTACTCCATATTTAATTTATATTTCCATCTTTCCATTCAATTTTTAAATAAATAAATTACTAAATGTACAGTAAAGTTAATAGCGTTAATACTGATAATCTTTTCAGCCGTTTAGCAATCAATACAATATACTGAATATTAAAAATTACGATTTTTATAATTTCTTGTATATTTTTATTATAATGTAATAATACATTAGGATCATTCAAGTAATTAAAAATAGAAAGACTATATTTTATATTATGATTTCAGATCATTTAGTTTATTTGTTTTAAACGTTCAATACGTAATCTTTATATTTTACTATTTTACTCTTCCTGGAAAGTAAAAACCTTCGAAACCGACATTTACAGTGTATGTAAGTTCTATTGTTTAATTCTAGAAGCTTTTTAATTCTAGAAACAGTTAATCCTTGCTTAATTAAAGCTCAATGTTTTTAAATTATCCACAAACTTCCAAAATATTACAAAAACTGCAAAAAGTACTAAATCTCCCATGATTCTAATCAGCTTTCATTCAAATGTATGGCGTCGCGCTAGTGGCGCCAGTGTTTCATTTTCTGTCATCCTTCATAAAACTGACACAGCGCATTTGCATGGCGAGTCACCCCCCTGATCTCACTATGTGTGGATGCACTTTTAAGCTTTCCAATAGGCCATTGAGAGGACGTGCTGATGGGCTGCAGCGTCTTTACAGACCCACCTGTCAATCAGCAGGTTATCTCGACATCCTGCTACACCTTTTTTCGAGCCACGTTGTTCATACATCTTTCACCACATAGGCTCATTTCTTCGGACAATCCTGTTGTTCAGGATAGCTGTAAAGATCTTATACAGTGCATCAAGCAAGTTATTGGCCTGTAATTCGCTGGGTTGGACAAGTTGCCTTTTTTCGGTAGGAGTATAGTGCGTCCTAATACCAGTAACTGCGGAATGGGCGTTTCCGACTTTAAATTTCAGGTGAATATGCGGGCCAAATGATAGTGTACAGAAGTAAACTTCTTTCACCAGAAGTTCTTGATACCATCTGGTCCTGCAGTGTTTTTGGGATCTTATATATATTCTTTCCAAAAAGTCTCTACCTCGTTGGGTACCACAGAGTGTGCATACGCGTAAAAAAAGCTCCCGCGAACAGGGATTAATGCTGGCATCGTAGCAGTCTAGCACGTCATCCTTGAGTTGATTCTTCCACTTAATGTGGACGTTTCTCCGGTTCGTCGTCGTATTTCCATTTAAATTATTATTTGCAGCACCCCGAACTTTAGGGTGATCGGCACTGTTTGCCAATCGATTTGCGGGTGCTCTGCGCGTTCGATCGTTTTGACCCGCATCTACAACTTTTTGGTGGTCTGATGGTATTATTGTTATTCCCATGAGCAGCTCGGGAAAGGCTTTGTCCGTCCTTGTAGATACCTGGCCCAGATGCGATTTTTTTTTAACTTAAAGAGACATTGAAATATGTCAAAAAATACGCATCCTATGATGTAACTATGGTGTAACTTTGTAATTTAAAAAAGGAACCCCAATTTGTTATCACAGATTCAGGTTCTATTAATCTTTTTTCATATCTTGTATAGTTTGACTGCAAAATGGAATTTTTGAATTTTCATTATTTTTTTGTGCGGTCAAAATTTGAATTTCCGATTTGTCAAGGAAATTTAATAAATTGTTATGAGAATCGTAAAACTTGTTAAAAGAGCAGCGTTTTTCTCCTCTTGACTTTTTTTGATATATAAAGATGTAATAAATTGTTTGTCTTTTTGAGTACTACGAACATCCGTACATAGAATTTTCAAATATTAAAAAATGCCCAATTCAATCTGTCAATTCTTTCGAAAGTTATCGTGCTGGCAGACTAAAAATCTACATACATACACACTCTCATATACGCGCAGAGAGCCAGACCCATTCACTCAAACCTGTTTTTTGGGTTCAGAATGCTTTAACACGTGGAAATTTGAAAAAAAATGGAGGGGGAGGGGAGGGGTCAAATTTTACACAAATGTAATATATATATATTATATACAGGGTGTTTTTTTTAACTTGAGACAACGAAATATCTCGAAAAATACGCATCCTACGGAAAAAATGTCTGGAATAAAAACTTTTTATTTTCGAGGGGGAAAAAAGATTTGTTAAAATTTACCCCACCCCACCCCTACAGGAGGCAGGGGTGGGGGTAACTTTGTAATTTCAAATGGCAACCCCAATTTTTTATCACAGATTCAGATTCTCCTTTACGAAATACGTAAGTTTTATTCGGAAAATTTGTTTCGATTCGCGATAGATGGCGCTGCAATTGCGAAAAATGAAATTGTTGACACTA
>CAKNWT010134846.1:2647-14684 GCA_932066315.1 Andricus coriarius
GAGCAAATCGCGTTTTTCATCCTTCATTGTGATGAAACTTTTCCGATTGGTTTCGTTCCACAATATTGTCTTTTTCAATGTGAACCATTCAAACAGTCACTTATTACCCCCATCCTTGAGGGGCTGTTTCACCCCCTTAAACTGTTTTTCCGCAGATATAAAAAAATACGTGTCGCTTAGTTTTTGGTCCTCTACAACATATTTCAAGATCATCAAAATCGGCGACGGACACCTGGGATACCTTGCTTGTAAGTATTTCTTTAATCATGTAATTAAGCCCGTCATACTTCTTGATCCTCTGCCATCAACACTATATCGTCCGAGTATGCCTATGTATATACCTCTTCCTCTCCCATCCTAACTCCCCCCAATCCCTTTCTCTTCATTTCTTCTTCTAAATCTGAGATTAATATATTAAATAAAAGTGGGCTCAGAGGACATCCTTGCCTTACTCCTCTCACTAACCAGAAAATATCTCCCACTTGCTCTCCTACCTTTACCCTGCCTCTTGTCTCTCAAAAAATTACCGATACTCTCTTTATCAAGCCCTCTCGTATACCCTTTTTCACAATAACTTTTTCGATCTCGACTCGGTTTAAGGAGTCAAACGCCGCTTTTAAGCCTAGGAATATTGCTATCATTGCCTCTTTCCACCTTTTAATCCTTTTATTCATCAGATAATTCAGAACATGTATATTGTCCTAATACCCTTATAATCTTAAACCGCCTGCCCTTTGCCTTTCTTCACTATGGGTACCACTACTCCTGCTTTCTATAACTCTGGCCACCGCTCTCCTCTCCATACTCTGTTACATATTATCCATGCCCATTCCTTTAGTTCTGGCGCCCCCCGGAGGGGTTCAGACTTCATTTGGAACCTCATATATACCAGGTGCCTTTCCATCTTTCATTATTCCTAACACCTTGACTATTTCTTCCCTTGTTATGTCCTCTTTCTCATCTCTTTCTCTACCATATTTTCCTCTTTTTTTAACTGTTCTTTCTACCCCACCTAGCAAATCCATAACTAATTTTTTCCATTCTACCATTTCAATATCCTGGTTTAATCTTTATCTTCTTTTTCTCTCTCTATTTACTACTTTCCAAACTCTCCGTCTCTTCCTCAAACAAATTTTTTTCTGTTCTCCATTATCTTAATTTCTTTCTGACTTCCTTTTTTCTCTTTACATTCCTCATACCATTCATTTCTATGTCCTCCATTACTAACCTCTCTTTTGCTTGTGCTTTCTAATCCTCTTTTTATTTTTCCTATCACGATTTCCATCTCCTCGTCCACATTTCCCTCTCATATTTTGATATTACTAACCTTTTCTTTGAACTGTTCTTTTCCTTCCATTGACCAAATCCCTTTTTCTGCTCTTTTTACTTTCGCTCCCTTTTTATCCATATTGTTATTACTTTTATCTCCCTCTAATGTCACCATTACGGGAAGGTGATCAGAATCTATATAATCCCCTACCTCTAGTTTCTTGACCTTCTCTCTTACCTCATCGTCCACTATTACATAATCAATTACCGTTCCCCTTTCTCCTCCTGAGCGTGTATATTTCCCTTCCGCATCTTCCTCTATATTTCCGTTGAAGATAAACGATCCCAACTGCTCCAAGCTCTTTACCAAATTTTTTTCCCTCCCCATTCAGTATCTTGTCTTTAGATTGTCTTCCTCGCTCTCCTCCCCATTCCCTTCCTCCTCTATCTCCTGTTCTCACATTGAAATCTCCCCCTATCATAAGCCTAATCTCTTCTTTATTTTCTTCGTTAATTTCTTTCATCTCCTCTGATTACTCCTACATATCCCCGTTCACATAAGCCCCCACTATCTTCCACTTCTCTCCTCCCATATTTACGTCTTCTACTAGTATTCCTTCTTTTTGCTCTTTTCTCACTTTCTTATCCTTCCCTGTTGTACATTTCTCCCTTACTCCCATCACCATTCCTCCTATTGCTCTACCTTTTTTATCTCTCCTCTTTGCACTTTTAAATTGCCATTTGTAACCTCTTGGCAACCTTTTCCTTACTCTTTCCCGTCCCCTTTCTTCTAGCCACGACTCCATCATTACTACTACATCCCATTGTGCCAAATGTCTCATAAACTCCCTATCCTTTGTATCCGATCCCGCTATATTTCAGAAACATATCCTCCATTCTTCCCTACTTTTTTTTCTCTTTTTGTTTCTTGCTATTTCTTATTTTCCTATCTCCCGTTCCTTTCTCTCCTAGTTTCCCGGCACTACTAACTCTTCTCATTCTTCGTCCCAATCCCACCACACACCTTCTATCTGTATTCTGCCATACTTAACCCGCGTTCTTTTTCCCTTACGTCTTTCTTCTTCCGCTATTTGCCTTAAATTATACAGCATATTCCTTTCTACCCATGTCAAACCATCCTCTATTCTCTCCTTCCCTCAATTCCTTCCCTTCTAATCTTAGACCCTTTATCAATATGTTGTTTTTTCTTTCATCTCTTTCTGTCCTTTCTAATCTTCTTTCTATTTCCCTTAGCCTTTACTTATCGATTTTCACTATCCTATCTTCGAACTGTGCTACCTTTTTTATTATGCTCATCTTGGTTTTCTAATCTTTGTTCTAAAGTCTGCATCCTTATTTCCAAATTTTCCCTAATTTCTTCCCATTTTCGCATCTCTGTTCTAAGTTTGGCCATTTCTTTCCTAATTTCTTGTTTTATTTCCTCTTCTCTTTCTTCCTGCCTTTTTTCGTTCATCTGTATTGCCTCTATCATCACTTCCCGCAATTCCTTCAGCTTTAACTTTTCAACTTCTATTGGCCCTCTATGTTCAACTTTGTCTCTGTCTTCCTCCTTGTCTTTCTCCCCCGCTCCATTTTGATCTTTTCACTGTGGTGTTCTGATCATTTGCGAGTTTTTTAGTGTGGATCCTACTTCTTCTATCTTGTCCTTACTACTTTCCCTTTCCGCCCTATCCCTCTTCTTATTTATGAATGGTTCGATTGAGTTAAAACTATCCGCCCTCAATCTCTCCCTCTCTACCGTTTTCCTATATTGACCCCTCTTTTTCATCTTACTTTTCGGCGTGCAGAATACTTCCTCGTCTGAATCCGTCAAAAAGATTCGAAGCAACCTCTGTTCGTATCGCCTTACGTAACTTGCGTAGCTTCTGTCTCCAGGGCGCTACCTCATCCTGCTAATCGTACCTTCTTCCGTGCTTCTCTCTCCCTATCCCCCTCCCCCCTGTCACCGCTACTCGGATGCACCAGTCTTCCCACCCTGCTCCTCATACTAAACAATCTAACCTCTCAGCCTACCCAAGATAGTCTCGAACTCTCAAAACATCACATAACTTTTCACTTTAATGCTTTTTTACGTACAAACTCTTACTCATAAAACCCTATAAAACACTCCTCCCATCAACTCACCTCAAATTCCACTGCAAATTCACTACAATTAGCACCACACAATTTTAATTCTTCATAAGTTCTCTCCACTTCAATTGGCGACAATTTAAAATCTTCAATTACTTCCCGTATATTCGTCCAATTTAACCAATGATTATTTAGCAGCTCTGAAATAATTTTAAAATTTATTTAAAAAGATTTAAATTCAATATATGGGGCCTTATTTTTCAAGGGACTCAAAAATCAAAGTTGTTCTATCTGTGTAAAACTTGGGCAAAGTGTTATGCTATTTGCTAGCAGTTTTTGGAAATAAATTTTGTTATCTGAATGATTATTTACCCAGGGGTGGTGGGTGAGAATTTCGGAATTTTCGTGGATATCGTCTATTTCGGCGATTTTTAACTATTCTAAAGCCTTTTCTATTGATCATAAGAATTTTTTTAAACACATTTTTGATCTTCGAAACTGAAAGTCAAAAACACGTTTGACTTTTTGGGAAAAAGTCTTATTCATTGGACGTGAAAACTTTTCGGGAAAATAATTATTTAACCTTGAAACATGAATTGAAAGAAAAATTTGAATTTTTTCGTAAAAGAACCTTTTTTGGATTTTGTTATGGCCAAAAACGATTGCGCACGCGAGCCGATATACGAAACAATTATTTTTGCCAATCAAAAATTTAATTTTAAGTTTTAATCTCAAGAATATTAAAGAAACAAACTCAAGCTTTGTTTATAGCCCAAAAAATTTTTAAAGAAGGCGTCTTTCTATGAAAAAAGGAAAATTTTCGAAACTATACTACATATTTTTCTTATCGCCATTAAAAAAGTTACGAATTGCCAAAACAGATGATACAGTCTCAAAAATCACTCATCGCTTATTTTCACGAATAAACAATAAAAATCCCGCTTTTTAACTTCAATTCTCATAAGGAAAAAACATAAGCTTTTACTTAAGATTAAAAAATATAAAATAAAATATGCCTATTTTCCAAAAAATACAAATTTGCTTTGTCTTTCATTTCTGTGGTTCAAATATTTATGTAAAAAAATGTTTATTATCAATGGAAAGGGCGTGAAAAAACCTATGGAAACTTCACTAGACGATATTTGTTTTATTACCATTAGAAAAGTTAAACATTTCCGAAATAGACGGTATCCACAAAAATCCTAAATTTTTCACCCCCCACTACCTCGTTAAATAATTATCTAAGTAAGAATAGAAATGTTGCATAAATCACTATCCAAAAGCACAACACTTCGACCAAGTTTGACTTAGAACGGACAAGTTTCATTTTTTGACCAGGTACACTTGAGAATTAATGACCCATATATTTTTTTTATATGACAAGGAATTTTTCGAAAGCTTTTTTTAAATGTTTGAAATGTTTACAAAAACTAACAACTCTAAACTGAACTTCTAAAAAAGGGGTAGAGTTGTATTTCCATTTGATTTAGTAAATATCTAAAATAAATTTATCATTGAGAAATGTGTACTATTCCCAATAATGTTTATGATGATTTTTAGAGTTTGTCTCTGACGCTATTTTTCCGCGCAGTCTCTTTTCTTATTGTCTGTCGCTTGAGATCTTGCGTCCGCGGGCGTGAAGGGGTAGTGTTGTTGTTGTGATGGCTCGCTCAGCTTTCTATCTAACAAAACAGTTGAATTTTCAACATATGAAGTCAGCTCTGTTTTATGCCCACAATGGTATTATTATAAAAGTGAAATAAATTAATAAAATAATAAAATAAAAATAGTAATGAGACCATAAAAAAGATTTTATATTTATTAGTCGAATGCGTGCAGCAAAAACAAGACTTATATCTTTGTAAATTTGTTTGGTTTGTTTTTTCTCCAAGTTACACTGTAATTTTTAATAGAATTAACATTTGGCATGAATTTTGTAAGAATGCATGTGTTATTTCAGGTTCACAAGTTAATTTATAATCGCTTAAAAAATAAGGAATAATCTAATGGAAAAGAGATTTGTGGTAATGAATGTTTGTAAGCACACGGAATTAACAAAAAAAGGATTTATTAACAAAAATAGAAACTCGGTATTGAACAGTTAAAAAGAATTTTAAATTTGAAAACAAAACAGGAAATTGATGTAAAATACACGGTAAAGTCAAAAGGTATAATTCAAACACAGTACTTGCCCGATTCAAAAAGGACGCTCTGCCGATTTTCAAAGTGATTGACGTGGGCGGTCGATGCTCTTGTCAATCACGAACTGCCTTGTACCAGGCCCGTCAAAAAATCTCTCCAGATTTTCCGGAGCGCTCCTTCAGTGACGGATCGTCAAGAGTATTTGCCCTGCTTACAAATTGCGTTCACGACATCCCCCCGCCTGTATTCCTGTGTCATCAGGAATACTATACTCTGTTCCACGAGAGAACGAATTTCTGAAACGACGAAATTGCGTTTTGTGCGCGCAGCTTGTCAAAGAAGGGGAATCGTAGGCGTGAGTATTTGTCTGGAAAGTCCCTTAATATTTATGGCCTATTGTAAATGTCACGTTCGGTCCGCTCATCTGGCCCTCAGTGAGGCTAACAAAAATTCAGGAAAACACTTGGGTCAGTCTATTTGAAAAAACTTGTGTCCTCTTTACAGCGATTGGCTGTCGACCAAACGAAAACAAATTTGTCGACGCCTTCTTTCATAAAAACTTGCGCGACCAAATTCGTTCTCTCGTGGAACAGAGTATAGTTCTTTTTACGAGAACGCACAACTTTGTAGCAGACCCTTTGTAAGTCCCCATAGTCGTTCGTACGTCCGGAACTCGGACGCGGCCATCCTTGCCAGGATAGGCAGCCGTGATGATCCCTCGCCTTCACTGGTTCCGTAGAGGCTGGTTGTCCCAGATAACAACCAAATCTCCGGCATCGAGATTCTCTATTCGTCGATACCACTTTTTTCGACGTTTGAGTGATGGCAGATACTCCTTCACCCATCGATGCCAAAATTGGTCCGACAGGATCTGCGATCGACTCCACTGCTTTCTCAGCACCAGGTTGTCAGCCAGGAAGACTCCTAGTGCCCCGGGAATCTTGTTGTGTTTTCTCCACGGCATTACAAGGTGGTTGGGTGTGATGCTTTCTGGGTCGGCTGGATGATCTGAAACATAGGTCAAAGGTCTGTTGTTCACCGAAAATTTGGCTTCAGCAAATAATGTTTGGAGGAGTTCCTCCTTCGGTGCTCGCGCCTTCAACGTTGTCTGTAGTGCTCGTTTCACGGACCCCACGAGCCGTTCCCAGCATCCTCCCATGTGCGGACTTCCTGGTGGGATGAAGTGTCATTCTACTCCGTTGATGGCAGTTTGTTGCAGTATCTCGTCCTGGTAGAACTCCTCTAGCGCTCTTCTCAGTTCAGTATTTGCGCCTACGAATTTGGTGCCGTTGTCTGAAAACAGTCTAGTCGGTTTTCCACGCCAACTGATCATACGTCTCAAGGCAATGATCATGTCGTCCGTTGATAAAGAGCTTGTAAGCTCTAGATATATGGCTCGTAGATTTAGGCAAGTGAATAATACCCCGTACCTCATCTCGTGCCTTCTTCCTATCGTGGTCTGGAATGGGCCGAAGTAGACCACCCCTGTGTTGGTAAAGGTTTTGATGGAAGAATCAGTTCTTATGTCGGGTAATGGAGCCATTTCCGGTTGTTGAGGCGTTAGCTTCCGTTGTCTGCAGGTCAGGAAATTTTACCCCTGGGCTCTTATTGCGCTTCGGATCTACGTGATTCAGTACTTGGAACGAAGATCATTTATTATTCGTTCCCGCCCAATATGTCCTGATTTCTCATGGTAGAATGGGATCAGGAGTTGCACAATTGGATTTCCGCCATTCAGAATGATAGGCTCTTGTACGGATTGGCTGTATGTGCTGTTCCTGACCGTTCGAGGTAGATAAAAGCTCTTCATTTTCCTGAAGTCGTTTTCGTTCATCCACGAAATCCTGTTCTTGTGCCAGTTTCAGCACTTCCTTCTCGCCTTTTTCAATTTCTGGTGCTGTCAGTTCCCTGCCTCCTATTCCTTTGCCGCGGCACTTCTGTATGAAACGAAAAACTTCCGCCATCGTGCAGATCAGTCTGGTCCATGAGGTGAATCTGGAAAAATTTATAAGAGTGGTTGCTGATAATCAAGACAAAGCATGAACTCTTTTTTGAGTTCCTGATCTGCTACCTTCAAAACTTTTGATTTACCAAAGTCAAGTCCAGTACATCAGCTAGTCGATGCTCTACGAAGGGTTGATACTTTCTTGCGTCCGATCGGATCGAGTCCAGCACTGTCGTTGAGTCGGTCCAAAAGAATCTTTTTCCTATCTTCAGAGTGTGCTGTGTGATTATTGTTTCAGCCAGCCTACTGACCATCACTCCCCCTCCAGTCGCAAGTATCCGACTGCTGAAAATGCCTGTGTGCTCGCGTCGCAGAAAATGTGAAGCTTAACTTCACGTAACTCACCGATTCCCAAGGCATAGTAGCGTGGAATTTTCAGTCTGCTCGCTTCTCTCAGATCATCGAGAATCGTTGTCCATTTCAGTCGTTTATCTTCCGGTAGTAAGATATCCCAGTCGCATCCGGTTCGCGAGATGTCTTGCATGAGGATTTTTCCTCGGATAGTTATCACTGATATGAGTCCCAGTGGGTCAAATATAGACATAATTAATTTTAGGACTTCTCGTTTCGTCGGTATCTTTTCTCCGCTCATGCAACGTCTGTCTATTCTCGGAAAGTTGATAGTGAAACTGAAACTGTCTTTCTCCGGTGACCATGTGACCCCTAGGACTCGAGTGAATTCTTCCTCTCCGAGGGCTACTTCTGTACTTCGCCACGCGACATAATGAATGGGAAGCGCACTCAAGACTTCCTCTGAATTCGATATCCAGTTCCGGATTTCGAATCCTCCTTCTTGATGAATGTGCGCTACCTGTCGCGCTTTGGAGACAGCTTCCTCGATGGTGTCTGCACTGTCAAGATAATCATCCATATAGTGACGTTCAATTATTGCTTGACTTGCCTCTGGGTACAGTCCCTCATATTCTGCGGCGTTGCGATTTTTGATCTCCTGTGCAACGTACGGTGAGGAAACTGCCCCGAAGATCATCACTTCCATCTGCAGTGTTATCAGCTCTCCCGTCTATTTATTCCGACCTAAAAATATTTGGCTCCCGCGATCCTGCTCTCAAATCCACACCTGATGATACATCTTTCTCAATTCCCCGCATATAGCTACGGGTCGTTCGCAAAATATTGAGAGGATTCCCATCAGTGAGTTATAGAGATCGGGTCCCTTTAAAAGTCTGCCATTAAGACTCACTCCTTGTGCCTTGGCTGCTACATCCCAGACTAGGCGAATTTTTCTCGGCTTGTTAGAGTTAGTGACTGTAAAATGAGTTAGATACCAGGTTCTGGGGTCGATCTTCTTCTCCTCTTCTGCGGTCAGTATTCGCACATACACCTTTGAAGAATATTTCTCGATTTTTTGCTCGTACTGAACCTTGACAACGGGATCTTTTGCGATTTTTTTCTCTAACGTATAAAACCGTTGCTCGGACATCTTTCTGCTGTCTGGTAGCATTTCGTTGTCACTCTTCTAAAGTAGGCCTGTCTCCCAGTAGTCAGCCTGTCGTCGTGTAGTTTGGTTTCATGATCTCTTCTGGTCATTGATTCTACTTGGAACGCAGAGCCTTGACTCGGATATCAACAGCAAAGCTCTCCACGATCCATATTTTCTCATTTGTTGCCCAAGGTCCTCATCTTCAGTGTGGTGGACGAACAATATACACTCCTCGTTCACCCCTGCCTCCATAAAGGGTCCGTGTATTGTCCATCCTAAGGGTGTCCGTGCCGCGACAGGTTCATTCGTTTTTCATACGATGAGTTTCAACTGAATCTTGACGTGGGTGTAATCATCTTCGATCATGATCTCGGCCCATCAGCATGAACTCGGCAACGTCCATCTCGACCGTTTGACACGGCAATTCAAGATCTTTAAGTGTCTGAATATCTTTTAGATAAAACGTTTCAGCGTTCCCTGTGATCTTGATTGATACTGGCCTGGAGTTAGAATCTTCGTATGTCATTTGATTCATCCATTTTGAATGCAGTGGATCAACACGCACTTGAAGACCTAATAGACGCGCTAAGTCATTTTTGATTATCGTTACGGACAATCCCGAGTCTAAAATCGCGTGAATGCATACTTGTCCTTTCGGGCCCTCTAAATTCACGGGCACCATCTTCATTAACACCCGCCGTTTATTCTTTCGAACGATATTGATTTCCTCTAACGAATTTATTTCAGCTTTCTCTGAATCTGAAATTTTAACGCGACTGTCTGTGGGGGTGGGTTTTTCGCGACACTTGTAATGTAAAAGGGGGTGATGTTCTCTAGTGAAATTATTCTTCCCGCACTGTGTTCGCTTGCACTGTCGCATATGATGCTTATCCGACAAGCATTTAATACACACGCGCTTTCCCGTGGACTCCGCGTCGTGAAAATTGGAAACACTTGTCAACGTTAGCGGAATTTTATTGTTTGCTACCCTTTCCCCCCACCTGTGCTTCCTCGCCATTGGCAACTATTGAATTAGTTGCTCAGCTAAAATTGTATTCGAAAAGTACTCGGGCCGTTCTAAAGCTTCTACTGTCGCTACCAAATGTTTTACCGCGGTCGCGAACTTGAGTCCGGCTTATCATCCTTCAGTTTTGGGAACTCGTCTACGCTGCGTATGAGCGCTTAAATCACGTGTTCAGATTGACCGAATCGTCTCTTCGAAATTTCCATTATTTTTTCGACTTTCTTTGTCATTAATGACGACCGCACTGATTCTAATGCCTCTCCATTTAAACAGTTTCGCAATCGCGTCACATTTTCACTCTATGAGAACCCGCAATCAGTAGTGGTTTGCGCAAAGGTACTTGCGAATAGTGGCCACTCGGTTACCTGGCCGTTAAAGCTGGGAAGGTTGTTCCCTATCGTCTACCTCGCGAGGTACCGCTCGAGTTTCAAATCAGCTCTGGAAGTTTCTTGGCATGGATGTGGGGAAGTTGCTGATTTTGTTCGCTCAGATTTATTATTGGTTCCCGCGATTACTCTTGCCTTATCGGTGCCGCTATCCACGATCGCACCTTCGATTTCGCCGATTGCTCGCTGGCACGTGTCAGGTTGTCCTGATCTTCATTGCTGACATCTTCATCGGAGCTTGAATCTTCTTGGCTGCTTTCTTCGTCAAGATCAACCAGCTGTTGCTTGCTTCTTAATTATATGAATTTATTTTTTCGTTCAAGCTGTTTGAGAGCCTCTGCTTCTTCTAGTCTCAAAATTTCCTCAGCTGCACGGAGTTCTATCTCTATGCGCCTTCTCTCCCGCGCGCTCGCACTCGACCGCTTGGATTTTGCACTACCGTCTTTTCAGGGGTGGTTCGAACGAGGGAGTGAATTGAAGGGAGTTGTAGTTTTTGGCTCTAGGGTAGCTTTCTTGGGTTTGGACGCATTCGGTGCCTTTCGCTCGTTGTCGGCTTTCTTCTCTCCGCCCACAAAGCGCCCAGGTTGGCTTCTCGCACTGTTGCTTCTTCGGATCTCCCTCTCTACATTTTCTGGGGCATAATTCTAAACACTGTTCAAGAATCACTTATTTTATAAGAATACTGCGTTAGAGTAAGCATTAAGACTTGAGAATTCACGGGTCGGAACTCAAACAGAGTATCAATATCACTTTAAATAAGATAAACGTTTATTTTTCGGCCTTCTTTCCCTGAAAAATTTCCTTGCTTACACCTCTATGTTTCAAACAATTTGTCTTTAAATTAATCCTTACAAGCTAACATCCATCCATAACTTAATTATACGACCGCTTGCTCTTATCGTGCCTAACCTGATCTCAGAAAAAGATCATAAATGCTCGGCAAAAAGTCGAAACGGAACTGATAACAGAAAGCTGGATACTGGCCAGCTAAGCTAAGTGAGCCATCACAAGAACAACACTACCCCTTCACGCCTGTGGACGCAAGGTCTCGAGCGACAGACTATAAGAAAAGTGACTGCGCGAAACAATAGCGCCAGGGACAAGCTCCCAAAATATTCACAAGCCTTTTTATGAATAGTAAATATTTCTCAATTATAAACTTATTTTAGATATTTTCTCAATCAATTTAAATAGGCTCAAAAGAATAATAATGACCATATCCCATTTCCAGTAGTCCCCTTTCATCTCGAATGATAGAAAAAGAGAAATTCTAGGGTTCGCATTTTTGTTGCAGGAGCCTTTCTGGAAAAAGGGTAGGCATGAGTGGAAATACAATTTTAACCCTTTTTTAGGAGTTCAGTCTAGAGTTGTTAGTTTTTGTAAACATTGCAAATATTCAATAAATGCCTTCAAAAAATTCCTCTTCATAAAAAATAGGGCATTATTTCTCAAGTGTTGCCACTTCAAAAATGAAATCCGTCCGTCCTAAGTCAAACTTGGGACATTTTATTGTGAGTTGGATAAACATTTACTGAGGAGGTGGGGATGTAGGGGAGAGTGGGGAGTTGTGGGCCACGCTTTGTTTTCAAGACATAACTTCTCTGAACATCAATAAATTTTCAATGTATGAACGGGTATTTGTAGTAAACTTCTCAATACATCAACTGAAGACCACAATT
>CAKNWT010134872.1:1665-12802 GCA_932066315.1 Andricus coriarius
AAGCAAGGTAAAAATCGGCCTTCCTTTTTTTCAAATGGACTTCCTAAAAATTTAGCGAATGGGGCCTACCATTTCAAATAGTAAGGCTGACAATCTCGCGCAGTGCTCATTGCAATGCGAAAAAGGGGATCTAACTCACTTACAAAACTAGAACTCACAGTTCTTTGCTTACTATGTAAATTAGATATTCATAGCGCTTACATGTTCAACTGTACTATTTCAAATAGTTATTGAAGCTGCTTGTTCTAGTAATCTTTCTTTTTACTATTTGATGTAGTAATTATGACCTTAGGTTTTGTATATTTTAAGATAACTATCTCATAACAGTATCAGGAACCATTTTAATTGTTTCTTGTACAATGTGACAAAGTAAACTAAAGTTAACAATGCATGGCAGTGAATTTGACTGTCCACTTTTTTTCGTGTTGGGTCACTTTATAAATATATAATTCATACAGAAAAATGAACAATCGTTTGTTTTGTAATTTTGGAATTATCAATGAGGGGTATATTGTAATATCAGAAGTAATAGCTGCGAGATTTTATAAACTTGTAATTTATAAATAAATTTGCAGAGGGCCTAATTTTGAAATTTCAGAATGCAAAATTTGATGGCTTTGACATTTATTTCTATGTGACTTTATAAAGTTCTAATTTACGAACAAAAGTGAACACTCGTCAGTTTTGTAATTTCGGAATCATCAATTTGGACAATTTTGTAGTATCGAAAATAATGGTTCGGCGACTTGATGAAACAATCGAAAATTCCCTATAACAGAGTCAAAAAGAAAAATTTAATTATTTTCATCAGTTTGAAAAAGTGGATGAAAATTGTAAAATAAAAGTATGTACCAAGTTTTACGGTTTTTTAACAACAGCCGGAATTAGATATGCAGCTAGATGCTACTATTATATTAGAACTTAATTTTTTTTTGGTTTTTGCTTTTTCGGAAAATATGTATTTAGCTGCTAATTATCTTTCGGGCATTTCGTACTTGAAATAAATAAGAACGAATTCCTTCATATTATATGTTATAATTATATTTTGTACTTGTACTTTACATTGAACATTTTATTTCGAATATGGGTAAAATGAAATTAATTGTTGACTACATGAAACAGAGGGGTAATATTTAGTTTCTTATTTTCTAGCTTACATTATTCACATTCAATTCTTGGGTATAAATTGCTGACTACACGGGAAAGCAAGTTTTATAAAGTTTACGGAACTAATTCAAGAGTAGCGGATATGAAAGACAATTTAGTGGAAGTCAGAAAGTTCTGGTTATACGATGTGATGAACTATTTTTACTAGATGTATAGAGCGTTTTAATAGTACTTAAAATCCGAGGCGATATAATATTTACTGGCGCGCAGGATATGAACTCTCTATTGGAGTTCCATAAAATGTAAATTAGAGCGGACGCAAAATCTGTTACAGCAATTCATCAACGAAAAATATTATTTTTTAATTATGAAAAGTTGTAGGCTCCAGAAGCGACGATCATGGTTCCTTAAAGTAACCAATTGCGACGCAACTAGAAAGTGTACAACACTGCTCCTTGGAGTCCGGTCTTTAGCCGCGGATTACCTTATAAGGCAGACGGCACACTTGGAGATGAAAGTTTCACCCCTGGATACTTTTTTAGAGCTACCAATCTTTGAAGGATGTTATGAGGAGCAGTGTTGACGGACCAGATGAAGTGATCCTAGAAGAAAAGCCTTTTGTATCCGGCTCGCGATGGACTGAGTCTGACGCTGGCAAGCCGGGATTTTTTTGAGTTGGCTAAGAATTAAAGCTTCCATGCCGTCAAGACAGCCGATTATCAGAACTGCAAGATGGGCTCAGCTCGAAAAGAAGTGCTTGATATTTGGCAAATTCTTCTTCCTCCTTTGCCGTGATATTACCATCGACTGGTGCCTAGAATTCAATCACATAAATGATCATCGTCTTCAGACCTTTGAAGACAATATCAGGCTTTGTAGCACTGATACGTTGAGTGGTGGAGAATGAGAAATTCCAGTTGATCTTACACTGATCATTCTCCACAACGGACTCGTGTTCCCCCTGGGCGTATGGCAAGAAGAGCAATAGGTCAATACCATAAAGTGCCTGAGGTGGTAATATAACACTTTTCGAGCCGCATTGTTTCTCCCCATGTACCCGTAGCATACATACTTTCAGCATCTACTGAGAACATGTCCAAGTGTTTCTGGCTCTTGCTTGCACGCTCGGCAGTTGGTATCGCCTACAGGTATATTCATTATGCGTTTGCGGTAAACTAAGGTGTCTATAACGCGGTCTTGACAGGTAAAAAGAAATCCCTCAGTCTCCAAACTCCAAACATGAAGGGGCTTAACATGTTCTCTTAGTTGAAGCGAATGTTCTGCATAAGAGAATCTGTGCTATTCAGAACTGAGCAGGATGTAGCCTGAACCGTTCTTCGATGAAGAACTCCAAGCTTAGCAAGCCTCTACCCCCTTTATCTCAAGGAAGGTATATTCGAGATACGGAAGATCTAGAATGATGACTTCGATAAATTGTCGTCATCTTGCGTGTGCTTCGGTCAAGTTGCTTCAACTCATCGACGTTCCATTTTACTGCACCAACCGTGTAGAACAGTATAGGTACGGCCAGCATATTGGTCGCCTGGATCTTATTTTTCCCAGATAATTCAGAAGCCCAAATTTTTCTGAGAATTTGACGATAACTTTTTTCAAGGCCGTTTTTAACACACGCACATTTTGGGTTTTCACTTGCGGTATTCCAAGATAAGTATATGTTTCTCTATTACCAAGATGTTGAACGGTATTTCCGCCTATGAGTTGAACATTCTGATCGCCACGCGTTGATGTAGTTTCTAGTCTTCCTTGGTGTAGGTGGACGCAGGCACACTTGTCTAGTCCAAAGCTAATGCCAATCGCTTTAGAGTACCAATTTACTGCCGCCACAAGGATATTAAGGTCATCTTTTGAAGAAGCAAAGAGTTTGAGGTCGTCCATGTATAAAAAGTGGTTGACCTTAAATTCTCTTCTATTCGGCGGGCCACGTAGGTATCCAGATCTTTGGCCTCGGAGCACAAACAAGCTTAAAATTCCTGAACAGGAACCTCGGGGGATCCTGCACATGTTCCGGCAAACGAAACTGTGCAGGTAATCTTGACGGTGCCTGCGCAGGAATTGGGCGAAGGAAATATACATGGAACCTGCGTAGGATCTAATCCGCGAGGGTTCGCTAGTGGTTGGCCTCTCTCAATGGTGGGTTGAATCTTTAAGGGAATAAAAGGAAGGCAACTTTATAGCTGTAGGCGACATAAGTTTTCCTGATGGCTTTCTGTAAAGGACCCTATACGTGTTTCTGTACAGGATCCTTCCAAAGGTTCCTTTGGTGGCTTTTTGTAAGGGATCCTATACACGTTTCTGTACAGGAACCTGCGCCTCAATTTTCTTCGCGAAGGAACCTGTACAGGAAGCCGTACATGATCATTCGAAGGCTCCTTTGAATGAGGAACAGGTACAGGAACCGTCAAGATTACATGTACAGGTTCGTCTACAGGGCAATGTGCAGGATCCTCCTAGGTTCATGTACATGAATTTTCATCTGGGAATAGATAGAGGCAAGAGGGAGATGCAGAAAAGTATCAAACTTAGAGAGTCTTCTTGAAAGACTCCCCTGTTATATGTGATATAGCTGGTAGTTACTTGTCGTTTGTCAGCTGTTATGACAAATCTTGTCCCTCACAAGAGCATAAGCTCTTTATTGCATCTCACTTTTTCTGGATCCACTTCCAGGCAGATTGATAAGTAGCTCATGGTATGATGATATGATAATATTATTAGGCTGTGTATAGATGTCCGGTGCTAGGCGCCGTGTTGGTATCCGGTAGATTGCTCCGATTAGTTACACGGCAGTGGGCGGGGTCTGCCGGACAGCAGCATAAAAGTGAAGTATATTATTTGGAAGGAGAATATAACTGTAACCTTTTTTATACACTTGCATATGTAATTGTTTATTAAAAATGCGTTATGTGGTGTTTCTGATTTTGTCTTTACTCGTACATTTACTTTATCATTCTTTTATTACTAAGCAGATTTTTATATAATTCTATTTGTGAAAGTTGTAGCCAGTTATTATTTTAGAAGTGTATACATTCTTTGTTTTCGATAAGTTTAACTTGTATAAAACTTCTGTTTTATTGAAGCTACCACAAATTGTATTTATTTTAGAGACTATTTTCAGGATGAAAATAAGCCGCGTCAATGATAAATATTAAATCTAAAATTATAATTGTCATCTACAACGAATGAGAATCGCAAACACCAACGAAGCTCTTGTATATGTACAATTAACTTTTCAATATTCAATTATTAATGAAAATAAGTACTTACTACAAAACTGATTTCGAACTGATTTTCGAATATTTTATTTTGTAAACTAGGATTCCATAATTTATTTCTTTATCATTCTGGAAAACACTATCCTCGTCGCCTTGAATACCTTTTTCTAGACACTTTTCCAGTACATATTTAAAGTGTAAACAATTTTTTATCGTTTCTCATAAGAATTTCTTATCAGAATTTAATCATACGCTTTCTTAAATTCAGATCAACTTCACTTGAATTCATGTATAAATTTTCGCTTAATTTAACTTCATCTCTAAATGTAAATACGTCACTGTAAAAACAAAGTATTATTTCAGGGATAGTTTCATGTATTACATTCAGACTTACAAAAAACAAGCTCAAGTGATACTAAAATGATACTACTGGTGGGAACCCAGATTAATTTGTTTTAAATTGAAAATAACAGCATTAAATTATTATATTCAAAAACAGGACACGAAAAAAATGATACCATCGATGATGATGATGATGATACCATTCTGATGATAAACTTTTTAAATGTTAGAATTCTATCTTTATTGAATCAACTTTAAGTTGAAGTACTTTTTTAAAAACTAATTTTATATTCCTTTTTCTGAATAAAATAAAAGTTATTTTTAAAAATATATAAAATGTTAAAATTACCAGCTCCAAAATTTACTTATTATTATCTTTAAATGTCATTGAACATGATTTAAAAGAAAAATTATTTTACGAATCGACTTTAGGAATTAATTTTGGCTTTGAAGTATCCTACAATGAGGGGCAAAGAATATTCGAAAATAAATTTTGTGCCAAGTATTACTTTTCAATATTAGTTGAATATTTAATTGCTCATCGTACATATAAAAAGAGCTAAGTTGGTGTTAGCGATATTTATTCGTTGTATATAACAAGCATAATTTTAAATTTCATCTTTTTCATTAACGCGTCTTATTTTGTTTCAAAAAATATTCTCTACATTAAATATAATTTGTGGGATCTTCATTAAAATAGAAGTTTTTACAAGAGTTAAACTTAGCAAAAACAAATAATTTAAACACTTCTAAAATAATAACTGGCTATAACTCCCAAAAATAGAATTATATTAAAATGTTATTAGTAATAGAAGAATGATAAAGTAAATGTACGAGAAAATATAAAATCGCAAACACCAAATGTCTCATTTCCAATAAACAATTACATATGCAAGTGTGTAAAAAAAGTTGCACTTATATTCTTCCAAATTTTACAATACTTGACTTTGAGGTTATGCCTTGTGCGCTTCTTAAGAGAGTAAGAAGTTTACTCAGCCGGACGCAGAGCTGCTGCACGGCAGACCGCGCCCACTGCCTTGTAACCAATCAGAGCAATCTACCAGATATCAAACTTTGTAGCAGAGTCTCCAGAACGTGGGATTTTTCGGCCCCCACCACTTTCCCATCTGGGAGAATTTATTCAAGCGTAGCGTCGGTGAGCCGGCCAGCATCGCGTAAAGCCGAAAATGCACGAGGCACGAGCACGGAGCCGAGCTCGCCCGAGTCCCGACCCCGACTGCACGATTCGCTTTTGGCGGCTATTAGGAAGTTTGAGTTGATTTCTGTTTGCGAAAATTGACACCTTAAAGAAAGACTTCAAAACAAGTAATGAAGTCTTGAGATATTTAATGATTATGTTTTTCAGGAATTATTGTGGAATGTTTTAGACTATCCGATTCTGCAGTTTCTTTTTTCATTATTTATGTTTTATTTTTCAATTGATTTTCAATATTGTAAGGTCAAAATAATAATAAACGATAATTATTTTTTAATAACTAAATTAATCAACATTTTTACTGTATACTTACCTCTGATATTTACCTTTCTTTTCATGGTATTTTAGGCTCTAATCACAATTTTGGGGATTTTAAGAGCATACGTTTTATAAATATTCCTAAATGTTATTTGAATGTGATACACATCGATTTTTATTTAAAAAATTCTTGTAAATAGTTGGTCATTTTATAAACTGTACGCTATTTTTGTACCATGTTTGACCTGATGGAATAGATTTGAAGAATGAAATTAGAAACATATCTCCATTAATTAGTGTTTAATTGAAAATTATATTTTTTGTTGCCATTTTTAATTGAAATCTGAAATATTTAAAAAATTTGTGAAATTTTGTCCAGAATCATGTGAAAATTATATTTATATAACCTTAAAATAAGCAAACAAAATACTTTAAAAATAAATAGTTATTCAAAATTTTTTTCTTGTATTTAAAAATATTTTTCGCCTTAAATTATAATTTTGTTGAAATTTCATTTTTTAAAGTTAAATTCGACCGTTTTTCATTGAAAATAATTTTTTTTATTGAAATAGCAATTATTATATTTTTCGTTGAGAATTAACCTTTTTTTGCGTGAAAATTGAACTATTCGGTTGAAAATGGGTTTTCTTTTTTTTCAAATGTTGATTTAGAATATGTGAAATCTCAGAAAATATTTCGAACATTTCGCAAGAATCTCAGAAAACTTATATTTATTTTTACGACTTTATTTTAATTCTAAAATAGTTTTAATTGGAAATTAATTGTGAATAATTGTAAAATAAATTTATTAAAATTTATTTTATAAAGAAATATCCCATGATTTTAAGAGGACAATACAATTTTTAAGGTAATTTTTGTATTATTTTAATAACTAGTGAACATATTTTTAGAATATTTTTCCTTGATTCTGCCCTAGGGTCAAACATGGTACAAAAAAATGTCGTGCAATTGCAAATAAAAACTGTACCATGTTTGAGCTTAGGGAATATATTTGAAGGATGAAATTATAAAAATATCTCCATTAATTAGTGTTTGATTGAAAATTATATTTTTTGTTGAAAATTTTATTTGACATATCTGAAATATTGAAAAATTTGGTGAAATTTTGTCAAGAATCATGTGAAAATTATATTTATATAACCTTACAATAAGCAAAGAAAAACACTTTAAAAATAAATAGTTATTCGAAATTTTTACTTTGTATACAAAAACATGTTTCGCCTTAAATGATAATTTTGTTGAAATTTTCCTTTTTTCTTCACTAAAAAATTGTTTGATTTCAAAATTTATTTATTTGGTTGAAAATGCAGTCTTTTGAAGTTGATTTTAACTATTTGTAATTAAAAATTAGAATTTTTCATTGAGATAGCAATTATTACATTGTTCGTTGAAAATTCAGCTTTTTGGTTAAAAATTCGACTGTTTGGTTAAAACTTTTGTTGTTGTTGAAATTTTGATTGGTATACAGTAATATTAAAAAATCTTTGCAAAATTTTCATAAGAATCTTAAGAAAATTGTATTTACATAAACTTAAAAATAATGAAACTTAAAAAATAAATAGTTATTCGAAATTTTTATTTTGTATACAAAAACATTTTGTTGAAATTTTCGTTTTTTCTTCACTAAAAAATTTCTTGATTTGAAAATTTATTTTTTTATTGAAAATAAATTTTTTTATTAAAATAGCATTTATTACATTTTTCGTTGAGAATTAAACTTTTTGTTGAGAATGAACCTTTTTTGCCTGAAAATTAAACTATTAGGTTGAAAATGATTTTTTTTATTGTTCAAATTTTGATTTGAAATATCTGAAATCTTAGAAAATATTTCGAGATCTCGTCAAGAATCTCAGAAAACTTACATTAATATTTATTTTTACAATTTTATTGTGAGTGTAAAGAAATTTTAATTGGAAATTATTTGCAAATAATTGTAAAATAAATTTCAATAAATTTAACCAACCATGTTTGATCTTAGAGTCAAATTTCAGGATCTTATTTTACCTTAAACATAAAGCAGACTAAAATACACATAAAAAATAAGAATAAGAAAGGTCAGAAATGCATGCACTTGTTTGTCAGAAAATCTCACACATTTGCTAATAGGACACATTTCCACACCACCGCGGAGATAGAATTTACGGCGAATATTGTTATTAAGGTTAAAATAAGTTTTCTAAAAAAAATGGTAACTCAATTGAATTAATGATTCAAAAAGTATGAATTTTTTAAATCGCTAGAGGTGATTAAAATAAAAAGTATTACTATTTTTCATTTTTAAAATTAATGAATACAGAGCACAGATTTTATTTGAAATATGTTCATTAGTTATTAAAATACTGCAAAGAATTACCTTTAATATTCTTTTGTCCTTTTAAAATCAGAGGATATTTATTTACAGAATAAATTTTATTAAATTTATTTTACAATTATTTACAATAAATTTCCAATTAAAATTATTTTACAATTAAAATAAAATTTGAACAAAAAAAAAACATTTTCAACCGAATAGTTTCATTTTCAGGCAAAAAAGTTTAATTCACAACGAAAAATGTAATAATTGCTATTTCAATAAAAAAAAATAATTTTCAATGAAAAGCGGTCGAGTTTAACTTTAAAAACATGAATTTTCAACAAAATAAATACACTTTCAAGTAGAAATGATTTTTAGTCAGGAAAAAAGGAAAATTTCAACAAAATTATAATTTAAGGCGAAAAATATTTTTGCATACAAAAAAAAATTTGGAATAAGTATTTATTTTTAAAGTATTTTGTTTGCTTATTTTAAGGTTACATAAATATAATTTTCACATTATTCTTTACAACATTTTTCAATATTTCAGATATGTCAAATGAAAATTTCAACAGCAAAAAAAGTTTTAACGAAACAGTCGAATTTTCAACCAAAAAAAGATGATATTTCAACGTAGAAAGCTGAATTTTCAACGAAAAATGTAATAATTGCTATTTTAATAAAAATATTCTAATTTTTAATTAAAAACAGTTAAAACCAATTTAAAGAATGTATTTTCAACCAAAAAAATAAATTTTTAAATCAAACAATTTTTTAGTGAAGAAAAAAGGAGTTGCAACAAAATTATAATCTAAGGCTAAAAATATTTTTGTATACAAAATAAAAATTTCGAATAACTGATTATTTTTAAGTTTGTATAAATATAATTTTCGTAAGATTCTTAAGAAAATTCTCAAAGATTTTTTAATATTTCTGTATGTCAATCAAAATTTCTACAGCAAAAAAAGTTTTAACCAAGCAGTCGAATTTTCAACCAAAAAAGATGATATCTCAACGAAGAAAGCTGAATTTTCAACGAAAAATGTAATAATAGCTATCCTAATGAAAATATTCTAATTTTTAATTAAAAACAGTTAAAATTAATTTGAAAAGAATTAATTTTCAACCAAATGAAAAAATTTCAAATCCAAAAATTTTTAGTGAAGAAAAAAAGAAAATTTCATCAAAACTATAATTTAAGGCGAAAAATATTTTTGAATACAAAATACAAATTTGTAATAACTATTTATTTTTTAAGTATTTTCTTTGCTTATTTTAAGGTTATATAAATATAATTTTCACATGATTCTTGACAAAATTTCACAAAATTTTTCAATATTTCAGATATGTCAATTAAAAATGTCACCAAAAAATATAATTTTCAATTAAACACTAATTAATGGAGATATGCTTATAATTTCATTCTTCAAATCTATTCCATAAGGTCAAACATGGTACAAAAATGGCGTAAAGTTTATAAAATGACCGACTACTTACAAGAATTTTTAAAATAAAAATCAATGGGTATCATATTCAAATAATATTTAGGAATATTTATAAAAAGTATTAATATTTGTAATTTTCAAAATTAATGTATACAGAATTTGAAATTTTACGACATTATTTTGTACCATGTTTGACCCTAGGGCAGAATCAAGTAAAAATATTCTAGAAATATGTTCATTAGTTATTAAAATAATACAAAGAATTACCTAAAACATTGCATTGTCCTTTTGAAATCATGAGATATGTCTTTATAAAATAAATTTTGTTTAATTTATTTTACAATTATTTACAAGTAATTTCCAATTACAAATATTTTACAATTAAAACAGAATTGTAAAAACTAAATTTTGTAATATTTACATACGTATTTTCAGACATTAAAGGTTTTGCAAAGTTTTTATATATTAAGAAAGCATATGAGGTCAAGTTAATAACTTTTTTGCTGACCTCTTAAAGTCCCCAAAATTGGGATTAGAGCCTAAAATACCATGAAAAGAAAGGTAAATATCAGAGGGAAGTATACAGTAACAATGTTGATTAATTTAGCTATTTAAAAATAATTATCATTTATTATTATTTTGACTTTACAATATTTAAAATCAATTGAAAAATAAAACATAAATAATGAAAAAAGAAACTGCAGAATCGGATAGTCTAAAATAGTCCACAATAATTCCTGAAAAACATAATCATTAAATATCTCAAGACTTCATTACTTGTTTTGAAGTCTTTCTTCAAGGTGTCAATTTTTACAAACAGAAATCAACTTAAACTTCCTAATAGCCGCCAAAAGCGAATCGTGAAGTCGGGGTTGGGACTCGGGCGAGCTTGGCTCCGTGCTCGTGCCTCGTGCCTCGTGCATTTTCGGCTATACACGTGGCTGGCCGGCTCGCTGACGCTACGCTTGAATGTGTTTTCCCAGATGGGAAAGTGGCGGGGGCCGAAAAATCCCACATTCTGGAGACTCTGCTTTGTAGGCTCCGGAAGCTACGATCATGGCTCCTTAAGGTGCCTTTTCAGCATTATAAAACGGGATGCCAGTTTCCGGCCGTACGGTTGAATATTTTGGTCTGATATTTTGCATAATTCATCTAAATATTGGTCTGTTTTGCCGGCAAGATTCGGTTTTTTGAAAAAATGTTTATATTTTACGTTATAAACAAA
>CAKNWT010134885.1:1546-11815 GCA_932066315.1 Andricus coriarius
TACATTTGGAACTGGGAAAGGTATCACCTACACTGAACCAACATCAACAAAAATTAACGTACTTACTGAAACCGGTAAATTCAAAAACAAAACAAAACCTGGACTTGAGAGGTGACCAATCCTTGGATGAAATTGAAAAACAATTAATTACTCTCCAAGACAATGAAGAAAACCGAGAAAATTATAAAAATTTTATTCACGGATCATACGTAGGAATGGGATCCTTAGCACTAGGTGCGATAATGTACCACACCCGAGGACATCTAAGCATGGTAGCCACCATGCTAGCTGCTGCCCTAACCTCCAAATGCTCTCGAAGAAAATTAAAAAAGTTATTGAAAGTCGCACCGGAAAGCCAATCTCCTAACAGAGTCGAACCTTTGTATGAAGAGGCCCATGACAACGTCGATGTTCACCAATCTCAAACTCGAAGCTCGCCGTCCACGCGACAGTCACTCTCTCAGACGGTTTCAGCACAGCTACACACACCCATCCTACCACCAGTGCAGAAACTCCAGCACATGTGAATTAAAGTGTAGTGCAGTGCATAATCTGTGTATATGGCCTCTTAAGGTACAAGTCAATCGAAATTTCTCACAAAACAAAATTATTCCATTGATTCTCTTACTAATTGTAAAGGCTTTAGTTATTAAGATTAAGAAGAACAATGCTAGAGACAGTAAGGAAATTGCGAGTGTGTGCTAGGTAACACCTAAAGAACTTAGCGTTAGTATTTACAAATGAAGGGAAGAACCTTCTTAGAGACTTTAAGAATATTACCTCCAATAGATATCATATAGAAATAATAAAAAATTAATCCTTCGCCGCCCGCACTATCGAAGACAATAGTAATTAACCGGGGTGGGCTGTTACGAGCCCCCTTGGAATAAAATGAATTAGTTGAATTATAAGTTTATTAACTCGTAACCCGAGCATCCAGTGACACTCGTGCTATCAAGCGACACCTGGTATGCTCGGAGTAAAATGCTGAGCAGGTAAGTGAAGGACTAATCTTCATCATGTTCAGAATAATAAGGAAGGAAGTAGAAAGCAAATAGAGAGAGAGCAGATAGAAAAGAAGGATAAAGGGAAGACTTGAATTATTTCTCAAGGTAAACTATAAATTTTTGAAACGTGATTTCCAGCCACTGCGCTTGGTAACAAGTCGCGAGGATAAAAACTCGTAGTCATCAAATTCCGAAGTTATCAGTTTTCTGTTCCCGCGGTCTTGCCGTCCACTTCACATGAGAATCCCTTCGTCAACCAAAATACCCCACTTTTAGATGCATAACGTACTGACGAGCCTTGACGAGTACCACTAATGAATCGCAGTCCTTCATTCTTCTTTGCCTCGACAAGAAGTTTGATAGGAAAAGCATTTCGCTGCTTTTCCCTTGCCCGTCCGTGGTTCAGCCTCGTGTTTCGAGTGTTTCGTCTCTTCGCCTCCGACGCTGTTGTATTAACGTAACGATGACAGAACGAAACAAACACGGTACGGACGTATACATAAAAGTGAATCTTTGCCGACGAGTGGCAGAGAAGTTATTTCTCTGAAAAAAATTAAACTACAGTAAACGGAAAACGGTTAAGGAGGAAAATAAAGTATCAAGTGACAGTTGACTAAACTACAGTAAACGGAAAACGGTTAAGGAGGGAAATAAAGTTTTAAGTGACAGTTGACTTAACTACACTAAACGAAAAACGGTTAAGGGGGTGCGGATAGTGAAACGTTCGAACGTACGGACGGTAAAGGTAGAAAAAGGCCTGCCCTATTTCCAATGTAATGGAACAGCGGTGGTAGTAATAGGGAAACAGTGAAAAGTGTAAAATAAAAATTGTATATCAAGGTGATAACAATAAATTTGTCAAGGGTATAAATGTTAAATGGTCTCATAAATTGTTCATCGTTTTGTAAAACCTATTCCCAATGTTGATCAGTTAGAAGCAAGATGGCATCCTCAGTTAGAACAGAGAGAAGAAGCGATCCCGCAAAATAAAAACAATTTTTAAAATAAAAATAAGAATTGGCATTTTGGACCTCCGGACTACTTAAAAGAAAATAAAAATGATTTTAATTAACGATTATTATTTTTTATCAAGTCGGTCGTAACACTATGAGTTCCGCGAATTCAGTGAAAAACTTGAATTCCGTGAATTCCATCAATATCAAGAATTCCATGAATTTCGATAATTCCATGAATTTCATGAATTCCATGAATTTCATGAATTTCATGAATTTCATGAATTCCGTCGATTCCATGAATTGTGTGCATTTCGTGAATTCTCTGATTTCCGTGAAATCCTTGAATTCCATAAATTCCATGAATTCCATGAATTCCGTGAATTCCACGAATTCCATGAATTCCATGAATTCCGTGAATTCCACGAATTCCACGAATTCCATGAATTCCCTGACTTCCACGAATTCCTTGAATGTTATGAATTACTTGAATTCCTAGAATTCCACGAATGCTTTGGATTCCATGAATATCATGGATTCCATAAATTCCTTGAATTTCACGAATTCCCTGAATTTATTGAATTCAATGAATTCCTCAAATTCAATGAATTCCACGAATTCCATGAATACCATGAATTCCACGAATTTTTTTGAAATTCATAAATTCCGTCAGTCTCATGAATTCCATGAATTCCCGAGACTTCCATAAATTCCATGAATTCCGTGAATTCCTTGAATTCCATGAATTCCTTAAATTGCATGAATTCCTTAAATTCCATGAATTCCTTGAATTGCGTAAATTCCTTGATTTCTTTGAATTCCGTGAATTCCATGAATTCCTTGAATTCCTTAAATTCCTTGAATTCCATGAATTCCTTGAATTCCGTGAAATCCTTGAATTCCATGAATTCCTTAAATTCCTTGAATTCCATGAATTCCATGAATTCCTTGAATTCCATGAATTCCTTGAATTCCATGAATTCCTTGAATTCCATGAATTCCTTGAATTCCACGAATTCCTTGAATTCCATAAATTCCTTGAATTCCATGAATTCCGTAAATTCCGTCAATTCCATGAATTCCATGGATTTCGTAAATTCCCTGAATTCCATTAATTCTATGAATTCCTTAAATTCCATGAATACCGTGAATTCTATGAATTCTATGAATGCCGTGAATTCCACGAATTTCAAGAATTGCCTTAAGTTCCATGAATTCCATGAATTCATTGAATTCGATGAATTCCTTGATTTCCATGGATTCCTTTATTTCCATGTATTCCTTGAATTCCATGAATTCCCTGATGTCCATGAATTCCTTGAATTCATGGAATTCGCGGAATTCAAGAAAGTTATGGAGTTCACGTCATTCATGAAATTCACGGAATCCATGGAATTCATGGAATTTCCTTTGTCTGCAGGTAATATTATGATGCCTTTATACCGATTGAGTTGTGTAATTGGTGTTTTTTCTTATTTTGTTAAGTTACAGGTGCACGGAGAAACTCTGTCACGAGTGGTTAGTGTTAAAATAAATATTTTTTTCATAGCACTAGCAACAGCTGCCAACACACTGCCCGCATGGTTTACAAATTTCACGCGTAGCCACCAGACCACGGCCGCGTATAAAAGTCTTAGTTTAAGGACAGCGCAGTAGAGGAGAGGCTATCAGCATCTCATCTCTAATATACATATCTCTCGACCAGCCTCTCTAGCGTCTTCAAGATGAAGCACGTCAAGCGGTTTTCCTGAAATTTTGAGCAGAAGTGTAGCCCTCCTTCCCGGGATTGGGAATGAAGGCCACTGTGCCATCCTTCCATGCCGATCGCACGTGTTTTAAGGCCCTCTTGTAAGTGCACTGGATAAAAGCTTTACGCCCCTGGTGATATAAAGGGGGAGAAGGACCCAATGTTCCATTCCACCTTCCTAATATCAACAACCTTAGAGGTGAAATTCCAGTCGGCCTTCTCCCTCTCTTGGCCCCAGCCTCCCACCTTTCAGTCGTTTTGAGTAGACGTCCGTCAGGTGATTCAGCGTTGCTTCCTCGTCTTCGGCAAACTCACCATCATCGAGCCTTATGAGCCTGACGCGAGCTTCCGGATTTTTCGCAAGGATTTTGTGGAGCCTCGCTGTTCACGGAGTTTCTGCAGGTGGGTGTTCCATCATTCCGCTCCTTTCCTGGACTTAATTCTTGTTTCGGGGCGCTTTCTATATGATGTAGTCAAAGCCGTTCACAGAAAATCCGCAGCGTGCTCTAACTCACCTATGATATCGTAGCTTGTTGGGAATTCCAGAAACCTGCCCTTAAGTTCTTCTTCATATGAGTCCCAAAGTGTTTTCCTGGGGTTTCGAAACTTTGGAACCGTCGGTTTCCCTAGGGCTAGACGGAACATGATTTATTTGTGGTATGGGAGAGACTCCTCAACGGAGAATCCCCAGCTCTGTATCTTGCTCCTCGGTGGTTCCGAGCATAGAGCCAAATCGAGAACGGCAATCCTGTTTTTAATTTGGAATGTGGGAATATGATCCTGATTTAGAATCTTCAGCTCAGTTCTCCTTGCAGTTCTGAATAAAGTCTCCTCCTCTCTAGGGGGTGGGGGCCTTTAGCATCGCCCGGGAAATAAGCCGAGGCGATAAACACCTGTAGCCTTTCTCTGCTACTGACCAAGAGCCTCACCTTAATGAAGGTGAGGTACCTGGACCAGGGCTTAAGACCCAAAATCGCATTCATACCCTTGACAGCTATGCATGCCCTTAGTGCTTTTCGCGCGGTTCCTTATGTATGGAGCCACACCCTCCTAAGCCACTAATCCTTTCCCTGTATAACCAGGGTTCTTGGATTAGGGCAATACCAGTTTGCACCACTGAAATGCGGCTAGTTACAACCGTCGATGCGCCTTTGCTGTGGTGCATATTAATGTGCATCACGGAGATTCCGGTCTCAGCCATTGATAGACTAATTCGGGGCATCTGCAGATGCTTCTGGCCCCTCCGCTTCCCTGTAAAACAAGCCTGATGGAGTTGCTTCAGATGATGTTTCCGCAGTCCTAGCCACCTGTTATCGATATCAGAACTCTGCAGCGCTCCTGATGAACTGGACCTTGAGGAGCCGCACACCTTTGGTGATGGGTTAGACAAGGGCCCTGCATCAGAGCCCTAAATAACTTTTTTTTTCGTTTCACCTATATGATCCTACGAGTGACCCCGACATGTACGCCTTCGACACGGCGATCACATCGTGGCTTGGGAGCATGAAAACTCGTGCCCTCGATATTCCAGGAGGCTTTGCTATTACCTCCTGGAAGGATCGCCCTTTAGTTTAGATCCCTCAGACTAGAGTCCTTCAGTTCCCCAGACCAGCTACATCTGGCGATGCAGCCCCTCTGGTTCACCTATTCCAAACCTATGGTCCGATGAGACCCTTAAACCCTTCCAGTAACTACAAGGTTCCGCGATCCCTAGACAGAGTTAACTCCCGTATTTTGTCAACACTGTGCTGGTTGAATATCAGCAGCGTTGACTTGTCATTGGACGCATTCTACTTTACCCATTCAATCTTCTTGTTCAGTTCATGCAAGCGTTTTTGGTATTTTGATTCATCAAATCGTTGATCAGTCTTCAATTAGAAAGGTCATTGAAATTAAAGACAAAAATATTATTCAACATTTTGGTCCTGATTTTGGACCCTCTTCAATAAATGTATTATTGTCAAATTCTAAAAGAAAAACACGAAAAACAACAAATCGTTTAACATAAAAAAAAGAATCTAATCAAGTAAAGAAAGTTTAGTTAAGTGACAATTTTCAGTAAACAAGTATATTAAGTTTGTAAATAAAAGAAATTACTCGAATATGATGAGCATTTCATTGGTACAAAAAATTATGTTAAACAACAGATGAAAAACATATAAATAAGTCGACTTATTTAAAAATCAGTTAAATATACCTATATGAAGAGTTCAGTCATCTCATTTAAAAAGTTTCAAGCCAGAAGGAAATGAAATTAATTAATTAAATAACATGAAAAAACATGTAAGCAATATTTGTATACAAGAACATGATATAAATGACGTACAATATTATAAAACTTGAAAATTGTTTTAAAACACATTTTACCAAGTTGGCAAGAGTTCACGACACACCGCTCGCCAACTTGGTTGAACGTCCACTGAAAATAACAATAAAAGTGAAAGCTGAAACGATACTCAATAATGAAATCTATCATAATAAGAAATTTCGAAACCGCGAAATTGTCACTCAACTAAACTTTCTTTTTGCAACAGACACCTCAAAAGTTGACTTTTTCATGCTTATAAATGGTGTCTAAAGGACCTTATTTGAGCAGACTGTGTGCGAAACAATTTTCGCGCATGCGCAGTTTGAAGATGGCTTACTTTAGGCACTGGTGAAAAAGCTGCGCATGCGTACTTCCGAGATGAGGTACTTTAGACACTGGCACAGGTAACTTTGGACACTGGTGTTGGTATCTTCTTGAAATAAATTTAGATTTAACTTGAATAAATCTTTTAATGATTGAAGTTTTGTTCTTAAGATTTCTTAGCCGTTTTCGTCCGTCGTACAAAAGGGCGTAAGCGCTAAAATTTGGCACAGAAAAAGCGCATATGCCCCAAAAGGTTTTTTTTCATACAATTTTTTTTTTTAATATCTTTTTTTCAACCAAATTTTTTTTCACCGGTGTGTCGTGAAGTCTTGCCAACTTGGTAAAATGTTTTTTTAAAACAATTTTCAAGTCTTATAATATTATACGTCTCAATAATGTTTTAATGTTTGGGATGAAATATATAAAAGAAAATTAGCAACACTTCCAGACCAAATAAGATTTAATAAAGTTTGACGTTTCGTCACTAGTCATAGTAACCTCATCAGAAATCCATGGTTAAATCATCAAGTAGAACGGTGAACTTAAGTTACAATAGTAAAATTTTCGATAAAAGAAAATGACAGTTTCCTCTAAAAACAATACGAATTCGATCTGACATCGGGGAATTCGAGACGTAAAGGCTTCGTAAATAAAAGAGTCAATTATATAGAAAAATGATTCAATTATATAGAAAAAATGAGATATAATGTAACTGACTCATTTTTTCTATATAATTGACTGTTTTATTTACAAAACGTTTACATTTCAAATTCCACGATGTCAGATCGAATTCGCATTGTTTTTGGAGGAAACTCTCCTTTTCTTTTTTCGAAAATTTTACTGTTGTAACTGAACTTCACCGCTCTACCTAATGATTTAACCTTGATTTCTGATGAGGTCACTATCACTAGTGACTAAACTTCAAATTTTATTAAATCTTATTTGGTCTCAAAGTTTTTCTAATTTTCTTCTAATGCTCACATATTTTTTCATGTCATTTGATTAATTGACTTAATGTCTTTCTGACTTAAAACTTTTTGAATGAGATGATTAAACTTTTTGTATAGGTATTTTTATTGATTTTTTAATAAGTGGACTTATTCAAATGTTTTCAATCTGTTGTGTAACCAAATTTGTCGTACCAATGAAATGCTCATTATATTAGAGTAATTTCTTTTATTTACAAACTTAATGTATTTATTTACTCAAAATTGTCACTTAAGGGGGTTGGTTAAATCCGACTTGAATTTTTTTTGTAGGTACGCCACTCACTCAATATATAATTTTTCTTGAGTATTGGAGAACGAAACAAAGAAAACTTGTCAAATATCCGGGGTTTTGCGAGATCCTCGGATAAATAAAATGTAGAGGAATTAATTAAAGCCTTTTGCTGAGGCAACCTTTATTTTTGAGTGAAATCATAAATTTTTCGAAATAGGACAATCTGCCTATAGCAGAAGACAGCAATTGAATGGCGAGAACCGTTCGCAAATGAATTTTTTTCCTCACAATTCTGACATCACAGAAGCATTTTCAGGCGTCATCCTATATCCGAAGACCCACAAATTGATGATGGTGAACCTCATTTTTGCTAAATACGTCGCGAAATGGAGAAAAGTGCCCACACAGCATGATATATTGCTGCAATATTTCTGCAAGGTTTCTTGTAAGGTTCGCAATATTTTTGAAACATTTCTAAGAAATGTTTCTGAAATAAAGATATGTCCCTTGCACAGATCGTGCACAATATTGCATGAAATATTTTTGAAATGTTATTTGAATATTTTAAAAATATTACCAGCAATATTTTAGATTTAGTTCAGGAAACATTTCATATAAATAATTTTAAAATGTCTTTGAAACCTGTGTGAAACATTATCAAAAGGTTTCATTGTAACATTTTCAAAATCTTTCATAAATAATTTCGTGCAATATTTATGCAATTTTCACATTCTCATTCAAGAGAGTGTAATGTAATCGTCCAAATTTTCGATCTCTGGTTTTTAACGGATCTTTACGTTTCGGCAATCACAGAGTCCGAAAATGATTTATATTTGATGAATTTCATGAATTCCGTCAATTCCATGAATTCCGTGAATTTCATGAATTCCAAGAATTCCGTGAATTCCACAAAATCCTTGAATTTCATGAATTTCGAGTCTATGTGCTTGATGAAATGGGCTTGGGAAAATTGGTCGCAGATTTCGCAGAGAAACGTGACAAACGTTTCGATACGAGATCAGTTCAAGCTAAGAAGAAGTATGTATGTATGTATATCTGTATGTATGTACGGTTACCTGAATTTTGTTGCCACGCTGACTTTTGAAGGATTTGTCGAATCGAGTCAGCCTTTGATAAACATTTTAAGGGTCCTGAAATGAAGGTTAAGTTCGTTAACCAGATATGTTCAACTAAAATTAAAACCTTTAAAGCGTTTTGAAAATTTGAAAAAAAAATTTTTTCAAGTTTCAGAAATTTTTCTCCAAGTTTCTTTTTAAATGGGAGAGTCTTGAAAATTAGCCTAATGAAATTTTTTATTTCGATAAAAATTCAAAAAGTTATATACTTTTCAACAGTTTGCAAATTTCGAAAAAATAGAAAAGAATATATTTTGCTGATAGATTAAAAAATTTCAATCAAAATTTTCACTAGATATGAAATATATTTCAAAACTATCCTCATACAATTTTTTGATTCGATCAAAATTCAAAAAGTAAGAGCTTTTTCAAATTTGGAAACAAAATTATCCAATTCATTTTGATTACAGGGTTTTATTTTTCAAAATCAACGGTCTGTATAACCTATTTGTTGAGCGCGAAGCGCGAGTATCTCAATGAGAATGCAATCGTCAAGGCCGCAGGTGCTTTGAGAACCCTCTTCAAAGTCAAATTTAAAAAAATGTTTAATTTCACTTTATGATTATAGCTTATGAGGGGTTTGAATCACAGTTTTTGATTTGCACGCTCAAACTGGGCGCATTTTCAGGGCAGCTGAGAATAAGGAGTAGTTCAAAGCAAGGAGAAAAAATGAAAGAAATCATGAAAAATAAAAATTTTACAGTATTTTGCAATATCTGAATATAAGCAGTACCAGATCGAGGTACAGAAATAAATATAATATACATTAAATATAATAGTGTTGAACATAATGTAGAAAAGTTCACATGTTGGAGAAAATCTAGTGCGAAGCACGAGATACGTGATAAGAATGTGTTCGCTAAAGCCGAAGGAGCTTTAAAAAAAGAGAATTCACAATCATCAAATTACAGTTGTTAACGCTTTGACCTTTAATTTTAAAAGATCTGTGCACCAATGTGTGGAAAATACAAAGACCGAGCGCGTAGCGTGAGGTAAATACATTATCGACCGCGAAGCGCGAGAAACAACAGTGGCGCGCCGTGGGCGCGCTTAAACTTGCGAGCGAAGGGACCCGCACGCGTAGCGCGCAATGAGAATGTGCCCGTGCAGCGGGCATATTTTTTTACAATGTTTCTTGAAAATATTTTCGAAAAAGGCAAGTAAAATTTTAGTGCAATGTTTCTGCAATATTTCTGCAAAGTTTCTTTAAATTATTTTTAAACATGACACATAATATTTTAGATTTAATTCAGGAAACATTTCATAGAAATAATTTTAAAACGTCTTTCAAACCTGTGTGCAACTTTATCAAAAGGTTTCATTGTAATATTTTTTAGAAATTTTCCCTGCAACATTTCAGGCCGTGTGGGTGGGTACAAAATTGAGATTTCCTTTGTGTGTGAAGACCATAAGACTCTAGTTGTAAGCAGCAAAGCAAACATGGCATGCAGACCACCTGTCAAATTCGTGCTCCGATGCTCTGAAGTCGACTATTGTCGACTGAAATCGACCGCGAGTCCAGGCTCCGAGTCTCAGGGTGCAGTCCCATGGAGGTAGATTAGTAGAATAGTGG
>CAKNWT010135026.1:0-15303 GCA_932066315.1 Andricus coriarius
AACCGTCATGTTGAAACCACATGTTGTGTCGCACTTCCAAGCTTAGGTCTTCCAGCAATATTGGAAGTTGATTTTCTAAAAAGTTACGATATTTTTCACCGTTCAAATTTCCATCAATAAAATACGGACCGATAAGTTGATCTCCAATTATTCCACACCAAACGTTCACGGACCATGGACGCTGATGCTCAACTTCACGCAACCAATGTGGATTTTCTACACTCCAATAATGCATGTTGTGCCGATTAACGTTACCATGGTTTGTGAAAGACGACTCGTCTGTGAAGAGTACTAGATAAAAGAAATTCGGGTTTCCTTGTATCTGCTGAACCGCCCATTGACAAAATGTCACTCGGTTCTCAAAATCATTGCCATGAAGTTCTTGATGCAGTGAAATATGATACGGATGATAATTATTACGTTTTAATACCTTCCAAACACTGGATAGAGACATTCCGGAATCGCGGCTTAGTTGTCGAGTACTAACATGAGGGTCATGAGTGACTGCAGCTAAAATTGCAATTTCATTATCAACTCCAGTGACTGTTACTTGACGCTTCCTTTTTTTCGGTTGTACACTTCCGTCAGTGATGAAGTTTCGGACAACCCGGTAAAAAGAAGCGCGTGAAGGAACACTTTCTGGAAAGCGTTGAGCATAAAGCGTGAGAGCATCATTGATATTCCTGCCACTTTCTCCATAAATGAGAATCATTTCAATCTTCTGTTGCTGAGATAGAATTTCCATTGTAAAAGTAATGAAGTAAGGTAATGAGGAAATACAACGACACCCAAACCAACTCAAACGAACGTGACCAACAACAATAACCCAAACGAAAGCAACCAACACACCCAAATCAAATGAACACAATCAACCTTCCTAATGAATAAACGTTAAGCACGGACAGACGCGGTTATCGCTCGGCCGGAATGACGTCGAGGATTGTAGACAGTGGAGACTCGATGATATGTAATGTCTACATCCAAAATCGACTGTCGTCAACCAACTGCATTCAGGAATGGTTTTCGACAGTTTTATCACATTTACTGTCCCGTTGCCAAAAGTTCAAGCACCCCGATGAATGGTGAGAGGCAAGGGGACTCACCGAAATTAAGCACCCCGAAGGGAATAGACAACTACTACGTCCGCGTCGTTATTCCTGGGTAGAGCTAAAAGTAATGTCAACAATTTCATTTTTCGCAATTGCAGCGCCATCTATCGCGAATCGAAACAAATTTTCCGAATAAAACTTACGTATTTCGTAAAGGAGAATCTGAATCTGCGATAAAAAATTAGGGTTGCCATTTGAAATTACAAAGTTACCCCCACCCCTGCCTCCTGTGGGGGTGGGGGTGGGGTAAATTTTAACAAATCTTTTTTCCCCCTCGAAAATAAAAAGTTTTTATTCCAGACATTTTTTCCGTAGGATGCGTATTTTTTGAGATATTTCGTTGTCTCAAGTTAAAAAAAACACCCTGTATAAGATAAGGAATGCCTAGCTTCTCTCAAAAAAATTATTATGTTTGTTAGTAAGTTTCAGGAGTGAGCATTATAATTAATTATATAGTTCAATGTTTTTTATTTGCTTTCTTTGTAAGTACGGGTTATCTCCTCTGGCGTGATCTTTACCATCAACCTTTAATTTTAGTTTTTTTTATATGTTAGAATAACAGTTAGGTTTAGAATTGAACTGTAACCTATTTGAATGAATCAGATGATTCTCAAACAAACAAATCACTACTACTACTACTACTACTACTACTACTACTACTACAACCAAAAAGTAAGTAGTGAAATTTTCAGTTGAAAACCTAATTTTCCAGAAAAAAAATGTGAACTTAGATGATGAATTATTTACTGGAATAGATAAATTTTGAACAAAAAGTTGAATTTTTAAGAAAAGAGTAACTTACAGCCAAGTAGCTTTGATCTTCAATCAAAAAGATGAAATTTTAACTAAAATGATGAATGTTCATCTTGAATACTTGAATTTTCAATCAACAAGATAAAGTTTCAAACAAGAAGTTTGAAACATAAGGAATAATTTTCTGCAAAAAAATACGTCTATTAAAGAAAATAGAAGAAATATTAACTAAAAAAGAAAAAACTTTCACCCAAATAGTTGAATTTTCAGTCAAAGTGATGCATTTTTAAGTAAAATGATAAACCATTGACTGGAATAGTTTAGTTTTTAAATAAAAATGGTAATTTTACAACTTAAAATTGAATGCTTAAATTTTAGGTTGTGTATCATGTTAAACTAAAGAGATGAATTTGCAACTAAAATCTTGGAATATTCGACTGGAACAATTAAATTTTCGTTTTAAGAAAAATTGATTTTCTGTTAAAGAAAGAAATTAAATAATTTTGTTTATAGCCGATCCGGTAAGCGCGTTAACTAATTGTGTATGCTTGATTTGGTCGCTCAGATATTTACCTGAATGCACGTCAACGTAAGTCTGTCCTGTCGTTCGGTAAAAGTAAAGCTACTGTTGTTCATAGTTGAACTTGCAAGGGGTGTCGCGGCTTGCAAACCAGTAACCGTGGTTGCAACGTCATAATAATTCGCTTCTATTTCAGGAAATGTGTCTAATCGCGGATAATCTGACTTTAACGCAATCAATTCGTCTGTGTATTTAACGTAGTCTTTTAAAAGACTGGCAGTACTTGTCAAACGTAATTTTGCATTTACCGGTTTGCATCTGGAACTATCAAGATATCCCTTTCAAGTTGCGATGATTCTTTCTATAGTAACTCCCTCTTGAACAATGTAACATAATAACCGGAAACTGAGTTGTTGAAAATATGTTGTTTTTATCTTTTCTGTTTATTTGCTGTGAGCTTAGGTGAGATTCTTGTTGTCTCTTCTTAGAAAAGAGACCATGAGACATGAAAAAGCCGAAGAAATTTCTGAAGTCGAAACCATCGAATTGAAATTATCAAACTAAATCATTGAAAATCACAATTCTATTCCGGAAAAAGAAAACCTCGCAGAAAAACAAATCATTATCGCGTACAATTATTTCTTCGAAATCATCGAATAAAAATTATTGAATTAAAATCAATTTGAATTCGAATTCTATTTCGGAAAAATAAAATCTCGCGGAAAACGAATCAATGCCGCGAAAAATTATTAACTCGAAATCATCGAACTAATTTATTAAATTAAACTTATTTTGAATTCCAATTCTCTCTTGGAGCAAAGAAGCTTCGTGTAACACGAATCACTACCGCGTGGAGTGAACAATTCAACATCGTCGAATTGAAATTATTAAATTAAAATCAGTTTGAATTCTAATTCTATTTCGGACAATGAAGCTTTGCAGAGAACGAATCACTACCGCGTGAAATGAACAATGAATCCTCGCGGAAAACGAATCACCACCGCATGGAAAGATCAAGTCAAATCACTGAATTAGAATTATCGAATTAAAATCGTTATCGCGTACAATGAGTAAAAGTTGCGCAGTCAAGCATTTTTATAAAAAATCAGAAGAGGAAGAGTACTTATCTTAGTTTTAATCTCCTGTGCTGAAGCGGGCTTGGCGGTGAGGCGTCCTTGTTGCGGGAGCGACGATGGCTATTGGAAATCTCCTTTGGAATCGATGTCGAGTCGTTGCAACTTCGATGTCCAATGGCGTCCTCCTTTGTTAGAGAGGCACTCGCCTTCGTTCTCCTTTGTTCGCGAAGCTTCGCTGTAACGACCCGATGCACGCGCAATACGACCAGGAAATGGAGAAACTCAATTTCGCATTAAAACGCGTCGAAGCCCGCCGAAACACACGTGTGCGACACGTCAACCGAACTTGATTGTGAGGAGAATCAATACCTCACAGAAGGCACTATGTTTTATTTTGAATCGCCTTGCCTAGTTATTTTTTATGTTTTTTAGCTGGAAATTCTTCCTGAAAGTCTTCGAAACTCACTTACTTTTAAAAATGAACTTATTAATAAGATTAGGCAGATAAATGAAAACACCTATTTAAGGTAAAAAGCCATGCGGCATAAGGAACGTTCTATTTCTGTGTTGCGATGCAACAATGGTGAAAGGAACCAAATGAAATGTCAAGTCTTTTGTCAAAGGGAAAATCTTCACAACACTTGGAAGGGCGCCCAACCTTCCAGCATCTGATCTCAATCGTATTCGAAAGACTACGTTAAACCAAGAACGGAAAATATGGCAATGAAGCGAGTGCGGGCGAAGAAAGCGAAAAGGAGTGTAGTGAAAGCGATGAAAAAAATAACAAAAACTGTGGCAGCGAAGGAAGAAATGAGAAGAAAAACAATTACAGTGAATAGGATAGTGAAATTGAAAAAATTATTGGCTATTCTGTTAGCGAAAAATCTGAATCTTAAACAGAGATTTAAGGCAACTTTAGATATACTTAACTAATTAACTTCAACTTAAATATATTTTTATAACACATGCATGATTTCAGCCCTTTTCGATGCCTATGAAGTGGGGCTAAAGCTCTACTTTTTACTCCCTAGGGACTGAAAAGTGACGTCAGAGGTGAACAATGAAAATTATATGTCTATGAGCTCGTATTTTACTATTATCAGTCGATTCACCGTAAAAACTGTGAGGAAATTTTGGGTTCAGATAATAGAATTTTGCGGTTATTTATCGAAAGTTACCATTTATAACTGATCGAATTACCTTAAATTATCGAAAAGTTTCATAAATTTCCAGAAATGTATAGAAATTTTTCAAAATGAATTTTGGGTAATTTAGGGTAGGATACCATATTTACTTATAAAATTACCATAAATTACCGAAAATTTCCGGAAATTTATGGAAATTTTTTTTAATGAATTTTGGGTAATTTACAATATTTACCGGTAAAATTACCATAAATGACCAAAATTTTTCATAAATTTCCGGAAATTTTGAAAAATGAATATTGGATAAATTATGGTAATTTACCATATTTACCGGTAAAATCACCATAAATTACCGAAAATTTGCATAAATTTCCGGAAATTTATGGAAATGTTAAGAAATGAATTTTGGGTAATTTATGGTAGGTTGCCATATTTACTTGTAAAATTACCATAAATTACCGAAAATTTCCATAAATTACCGAAAATTTCTGGAAATTTATGGAAATTTTTTTAAATGAATTTATGGTAATTTACCATATTAACCGGTAAAATTACCATAAATGACCAAAATTTTTCATAAATTTCCGGAAATTCATGAAAATGTAACAAAATGAATATTGGGTAATTTATGGTTATTTTTCATGTTTACCGGTAAAATTTCCATAAATGACCGAAAATTTACATACATTTCCGGAAATTTATGGAAATAAAAAAAAATGACTATTGGTCAATTTATGGTATGTCACGATATTGACCTGTGAAATTAACATAAATGACCGAAAATTTATAAACTTTTCTTAATTTAATTTTTGGAAATTTACGGCAAATTACCATAAATCACCTCTAAAGATACCGTAAATTGCCAAAAATTCCCGACATTTTTTTTACTGAAGTTTTGATAATTTGTAATAAGTTAACATAAATCTTATGCTTCTTTATTCAAAATCTAATATGGACTAAAATCGTGACTGTATTTCGCGAAATATCTGAAATCATCCATTTGTTATAAAAAATATCGTATGCACAAAGGGGGTGAGGCACTTTTTTGACTTGTGCATAATATACTATTGTTTCCTCCTGCACCTTTTTGTCACTGTTAATATTATTATACCAATAAGCCATATCCCCTTCAGGGTAGTCGTGACTCACTCGGTTCTATAGTGCAGTTCATATGAGAAAAGTGAGGAAGGGAATCGTACGGGATGGGGGGAGGGTAGATTTCCAGATTATTCTAGAATTTCCGTGTTGCTTATTCAAATAACATGTTCGTTCCGCAATACTGTTCCGACCCAGATCGCTAATTAATCTCTGGAGCAATCACCCCAGGCGAAGAGTATTACAAAGTCACCATGTACAGCTGTCCACTCGGGCCCATTAGTGTCTAAGATTTTTCGTTTCAGCGTCAAAATCTTAAACGAAATTTAAGATTCTGCGAATTCCGTGTTTTTCTGATTTTGTGATCAAAATTACTTTTTTGGAATTGGGATGTGAGATAATTTGTAATTGATTTTTGAAAGTAATTGACCTTGCTGATGACTTTGAGACAAGCAATTGTGTCTTGCCACAGTTGTTGTCAAAATATTAAATTCAAGTCCTTAAATTGAAAGGATCGTGATTGGGCTCCCACCTGACGGTTTGACGAAATTATGCTTTAATTTCGGTTATTCGAATTTTGAATAAGAAAATTTTGTTTACACCATGATTAACAACTAATATCCTGGTAGAATATCGGATAAATCTCTACAATTAAGAAATCAAATTCACGAAAATTTGTCGGAGAACACTGCTTCCAACAGTAACGCAGAAAACCCACTGAATCAAACTTTCAGTGGAGAAATGCCAGGTAATAATCCAGAAAATAGCCGGTTGGTCCGGCAAGCTCAGGCCCTAAATGATCCTGGGGTTGCGAATCAACTAAAGAGAAATCCTTCTTTAAGTTAAGGAAGGGGAAGGGGAAGAGGCTCTAGAACCCCCACACCCACAAAACAAGTAGGGTTTCATCAAGCAAGTAGAAACCTTAGATTCGACGTCTTAGAACGCAAATTGAGTACCGCTTGTTCACAATTCGACGATGCAGTCGCAGCGATGAAACGGTGGATTGAGGACTCGACATTATCGAATCAAAATCAAAGCTTAAGACCACCCCCGCCAAATGCCCCTAGTACTTACAGGGCCAAAAGGGGAATAAATTTACAGGACCAAGTTCGTGATTTCAACTTTCCACATTATCCCTCGGATAATAGACAAAATCAACGCCATCAAAGTCACAGTTTAGCACCTGTAAATGATTCGTCGAGTTTGGGGGCTTTCATGCAATACAAGATTGGTCTGAATAGATGTGGCACTTCGGTACTCAGACCAAAACCGAATTCGTTGCGCGAAGAAGAGGAAAGAGGTTCAGTGGATAGGGAGTTACGTCACGTACGGTTCAAAGAAAAAGACAATACGATCCGAGCAAGACACTCATATACTAACTCTCAAGTTCCTCGTCCAGAATTCGACAACGATGATTCACATATCGGTCCTAGAGTAATTCATGACCATGGCGAAATCCACCATCGACAAATAGATCTGGCGGGAGTTCCTCTAGCTACGATAGCAACGATACTGCTATGAAAATGGGTCGAATTGTCAGCTCGTGGAAACTAACTTTCCCTGAAACTGAGAAAAACCCTGAATAGTTCTTACTGATTCTTGAAGATTACCTCAGTATGAGCAGAATACATCATGATTTGTTTGTTCCCTGTTTGTTGAGAATTTTCGAAGGACCATACAGGTCATGGTATCTGTTAAGTAAAAACTCATGGTACTCGTGAAAGGACTTTTCTCGCGCTTTCCGATACGAGTGGCAGGTGAAGAAAGACGATGCCGACCTCTTGTTTGAGGTTCATAATTTGAAAGTAGAAAAGAATGAATCCCTCGCAGAGTTTGTGTGTCGCGCTCGACTCATTTTTGAGCGAATGCAATACCCACCTGAGTTTAAGGAACAATTAAAACAAATTTTGGCCAAGTTTAACCCACGGCTGACTTTCGAAATCTTAAATTTATGACTGCGAAATTATACCGATTCCCTACATTACGTGAACGAACGTAGTTATCTCTATCAAAGAACGATGGCAACGCAAAGGTTTCGTACTCGGCCGAATCGAACTGAGTTAAATTTCGTCCAGAGTCAGTTCGACTCAACTGACAAATTCGATGACGAACTTGAGGTGGAATCAGGCGAGGAAGATTTTGGTGGTGAAGAAGGCACTAATTTCAATGCTTTTCTACCTAAGGAATCTCTAAATCCTAAAAAGAATTCGAAATCTTTAGTTCGTCGAAGATCAGACAAGAATCTAGAGCGTTTCGAATCTAAGTTAACTAAATATTCAGTGGAAAATTCAAATGATGTTTCAAAAACAAACTCCGGCGAACAAACAAACTGGCAACCCCAAAGTTTATATACGACAGGCCAAAAATGTACTGTCTCAATTTTGGTGAAACAGGACACACTGCACGTTTCTGCCCTAAGAAACAGGGAGACTCCAAAAGCCTTCAGTAACTCCACCTCAGGTTTCTGAACAAAAGGGCATAATGGAGGATCGTCAAGAGCCTTCAACATCAAGGGATATGGTGAAAAGTGAAATGATTGTTAATATTGATCAATCCAAAAATTTTGATAGTTCGGAATTGGTGGTTGAAAATAATTTAGTAACCCAGTCCTTTGATAAAGTAGAATTACAGATGTTTGACGAAAACCTTAGTGACTCTGAATAGGACACAGAAGATGAAGTAGAGTCCTCAATACAAACGGACAAACTTGAACCGACTGCTGATTTGTCAACTTTGACAGACCACAGTTCAGATAATGATTCCATTCCTGAAAATAAAATAGAAAATCATTCTTTCAAGGCTTGGACTCCGTCTCGATTGCCTCCTCAAATTATCCACATACTATTCCAACGAAGAATATATCGTGAAAGCGGCCCACTTAAAGAACCGACAAAGTCAATAAAAATACCAGTCAAAATTAATATTTTCGGAGAAAAAATTCATGGTATAATTGACAGTGGAAGCGGGAGGTCGCTCTTGAGTAATCAGTTTACCAGCGACTCAGGACTTGGCAGCTGATTCGACATCTCAATCAGGCGTTTGACTCGGGGATGGGTCAGTTGTAAAGGGACTTGGTGTTGTGGGTTTCTTGATCCATATAGGTGTCGCGTACGGACCTCAATGGTTCAGTATCTTATCAGAGCTATCAGGTGATATAATACTTGGAATAGATTTCTGGTTGAATTTCAAGGTGTTGGTGAATCCGTTTTCACAGACTTGGACCCTGAGTAGTAGTAAAATTATCTATCCACTATCACATAGCATTGCCAGTGCGAGTGAGTTACAAACACTCTCGGTTGACGAAGCTCGACGTCCGAACATTTTGTTGGATGTCGTATTCGAAAAATTTGACAAGGAGTCAACTGGTGAAACAACTCTGATAAAACATTTCATTGAGTTGGACGATCCAGTACCTCATCGTCAGAAACCGTATCGTCCAAGTGAGGTTGTTCGCAAATTTATTGACGAAGAAACTGACCGACTATTGGAAAAGGGGTATATTACCTGGAGTAATAGCGAATGAGCTTGCTCACCAGTGGTGGCTCCTAAAGCTAATGGAGGACTTAGATTTTGTATCAATTACCAGCCACCTAATTGGAAAACCAAAAAGCCCGCATAACCTATGGACAATATGAAGTCGATCTTGTTTCAATTACATCAAGCCAAAATAATTTCGACTTTGGACATGAGTGAAGCTTTTCACCAAATTTCGATGGACGAAGAATGTCGAAAATATACGGCTTTCGTTCTTGAAGGTAAATAACTGTTGGAATGGAGCAGAATGCCTTATGGTTTAACGGGAGCACTTTCAACTTTCTAAAAATTGATGGACTCCTTGAAAAGACGTTGCCAGGACTTGATTTCGGAACGAAAACTACCAAACAAATGGGTCGATCAGATTTTGACGTATCTTGATGACAGGATAATAGTCAGTGACGATCTTGAAGAAATTGATATTAAACCACGAAAAAAGTAGCTTTGCCTGTAAGGAGTTTAAGTTTCTCGGGTATCTCATCGATGAATTTGGAATGAGACCAAATCCCGAAAAAATTAAACCAATTATTGACTTTCCAGTTCCCCAGGATAGGACACAATTATGTCAATGCAATGGTCTTGTCAGTTGGTACCATAGGCATTACAAAATTTTCCTGGAAGATGGACAGAAATCGAACAGAAATCGTTCGACGAAGTGAAGGAGGCCTTAATAAACGCCCCCTCGGATGTTTGTTTCAATTCCAGGGCAGCCTTTTATTTTATACACTGATACCTGTAATTTTGGATAGGGTGGAATTCTTATCCAAAAGGATCCTGAAACAGGTACTGAGAATTTGATCGAGGTTTTGATTCGTCCTTTGAGAGGTGCAGATTTGTACTATACAACCACCGAGAAGGAAAGCTTGGCGGTAGTCTGGTCTGTCGAAAAATTGAGATGTTTCCTGTAAGGTATGCCTTTCAAAGTCGTAGCTGATCACTCGGCTTTGCAATGGTTGCATGGATTGAAAAACCCTATACGCCGACTAGCAAGGTGGGCTACCTATCTATACCAGCACGATATTACCGTCGAACACAGACGAGGTACAACTAACGAAGCGCCTGACGCGCTTTCTCGCATGTTCGATGTTGACCCACTCTTGAGTGGGAAAAAGCTATCGAGGTACAGGGTCGAATTCAACTGAATACGATCTGTGATCAGGACTGGTATGAAACAAAATTCGACCAGGTGAAAAATTAACGAGAAAGATTTTCTGAATGGAAAATCGAAAATGACGAATTATTGTTTTACCGTCCTGATTACGAAAAAGCCCTACAGGAAAATCGCGATGACCTAAAAGCAGGACATTTGGGTCGTGACAAAACTTTGGACAGAATTCGACAAAATTTCCATTGGCCCGGAATGACCAGAGATATCAAGTCTTTTGTCGAAGATTGTGATGCTTATGTCAAAGTTAAATTTAATCAACACCCTGTGAAAGGTCAATTAACAACAAGACCAATCCAATCTCCATGTTGTTTAGGATCTTTACACAATTTTCCAAATTGTTGCCGGTTCGACAAAGAACTGGAAAATCTGTAGTAAAGGCTCTTGAAACACTTTTTTATCGCTGGGGTATGCCAAGGTCCATTATCACAGACAATAAAAAAGAATACTTGAATAAAGATTTGAAACCTCTTTTATAAGCTAGAGGAATCAAACACATAACAACCCCATTAGCTCACACCCAAAGCGATCCTGGTGAACGGGTGAATAGAACAATAAAGCCTATGATATCCTATGATATGGCCCTTCTTTCTGAACCATGGACGTAAAGCCATTGTCAGGCATGTCACCCAGTCCTCTGCAAAAATTGAAAATTGCTCTGTTTACAATTCAATTGATCATTGGATCAAGCGTATGAGCATAATTGATGAATTTCGTCACAAAGTTGAGAATAACATTAGGAAAAGCTCAGACAAACATTCAGCCAAGTCCAATTCGGATAGAGCTGAGTCAGTGGAAATTAAACTAGGGACTGAAGTTTACTATCCTAATAAAAATTAGAGTAATAAGGCTGAGTATTATTCATCAAAATTGGCACACCGTTATGTAGTGCCTGCCTTTGCAAGAAAAATGTGTGGTCCAGTAACCGTGGAATTGTCAGATGAGGTTGGTAAAGCAGTGGGTAAATATTTTGTAACAGACTTGAAAATTCCACGTCGAAGCCTGCGTGCTAAATAATAAATGTTTTCAGCATTGAATGACAGCAGCGGAATTTGAGCACCAGTCTTGTCAAAAGAAACCGAGCAAAATGTCTAGCGACATTTCCTCAACCTCCACTTCTGACTGGTCCACTCCAAAGACAACTCCCACGGGAATTCTTCACCTTCGACAACAGCAGATGGAGTTGGAAATGAAATTGTTGACGATGAAGTTGGAGATCGTCGAAGCCGAAGAGCAGCTGGAGAAAAAGCCGATGATGTCCCATCAGACGAGATGAAATGCGAGTTTTCAAGGGTCGGTTCTTTTGATTACCCGACTTTAAAATTGGACGAGTTCGTCAAAGCCTACCCCCTCCGGTTTTGAAGCTGACAAACCCCAAGAGGATCTCAGCGGAGGAACAATATAATAAAAACTTGTAAAGAAACCGAATACCGAGGCTCGGTCACCCTCTGCAAAAGTCGGTAGAAACCGGAAAACAGCTCAAGATGACGGATAACCCACGAGCTCTGACGGCTCCATCAGTAAAGGTCGACCCATTGCCATTCGAGAAAATCCCCAGCCTCGCCGACGTCCTAAAGGAACTGGGTGTCCCACCTTTGACGAATCCCCGAAAACAGGAACAGCCACTCTACATGGCAGACTGTAGAATAGTTAGCCAGGACCTGCTGAATGATCTTATCAAGAAAAGAGCGGAGATACTTGTAACTAAGGTAGAGTCCCAGAAGGTAGACAGGGGTACTCAAACCTTCGTTTCCTTTGTTGGGAAATCATTCACACGCACACAACTTTAAATATTGCCAGATGCCTTATCGCTCGGGATTCTGCCGCATTTGTGGGGCAGATGGCTTTGACACGCTCGACCGTATCTGCCCTCATGGCATCGAGCACGAGCAGGCCCTTGGACGATGTCCAGGGTGTTCACGAGATCTGGAGCTCTACTGTCCAGATTGCCCGGACTGTAATATACGGTACCAAGGGCTAGTTGACTGGCTTCGACTGAACTACGCTACATGGCCAGCCTGGGCAGTACCAGCTGACCATGGCTTTCTAATAAATGAAGGGGAGCAAGAGCTTAAAAGGAAGGTCAAAGCTCAATTCACGGACGATGACGACTGCCCCAACCGAATTATGAAATTCCTAATTAGGGAAAATGCCCTTAAAATCGTCGACAAACTGGTCAATCCAGATGCGCACAGTGCAAGACCATTATCGGAGGAAAAGCGAAAGGTCGCCATCCAGTGCCTGGCCTCACGGTTCTACAACATGACACTCGCCGAAATCATGAAATATCGACCCGAACTCTCCGACGGACAGGAGATTTCTATCGTCATCTCGACGAAATACAAGAAACCCACTAAATAGATTCTTGTCTAAATTTTGTCGATTTTCTTTCGTCAACATTTCTTTTTGCCTTCAAGTATTATTTTATCAATTCTACATTGGTGTTCATTTGACCACACTAGTCTTCTTTCATTTTACAATCATTCGAAATATTTTGTATTTCACTTAGACAGTCCGAGTTACCCCTCATCAGGTTAGTATTGCATCACTTTAAAATTATATTTGGTATTTTTTGCGTTTGAAGGTCCATTGTACTTTTGACACTAGTCAAAACCACTTCGACAAAAGTCGACCTGTTTGATAACAAAAGGCGTTTAGCAATATAAGAACTGCTAAGAGAGTCCCCAAAACATATTATATTGTTTATGTCAATTTTATACTAATAAAATTAACAGTCAGTTTCTAATTCAAGTCTATCTTTAATTTCAGTATTCCAGATGGAATTGCCATTTCTACAAGTATTCTTGAGTATATGTATACATTAATCATAATTGTTTTTTCAGTACCTCGCCAATTATATTCTCGCCTTGACGTCAAGTTGAGAATCAGTGTCTTGAAAACCTCTAATTTTATTACTGCAATTTCTCTAGGACTCATTATCAATCCAGTTTATAAAGCTAATATTGTCAACCATAATTAGTTTTAAATTTGAATTTGTCTGTCGGCACGATTCCCTACTTATCGACGCATGTGGTGGGAATACGCCTTGAAGACCGAAAAATCACGAGAAAAGCTTTAGAATCGACTTACGTTTTCGACGCCAATTTTGATTGAGCAGATTCGTCAAATGTAAGTAATTTAGTCTGAAAATTGTGAAATATTATAGGCTTTTGGAAACTCTTTTCTTTTAATTGCATGGGTCCGCCCATCGAACCTCTCACTGTTTTGGTCTCATGCTCATGTGAATTTAAAATAAACTCGATGATTAACTTATTTTGAATTTTTGCCTGTTTCGTAAAACTGGCTGGTCTACCTCTGGGTACGCTGACATTTACTTAAGCTTGATAAACTTGTTTCGTCAGTCGTTCATCTTTAACTCTCTCAGCAAGTCCAAACCATATCAACGTATTTCTTTCACATATGTCAACCAGTCAATAAATTTTCTTAATATTAATCAAATGCATTCAGTTGAATAAATAAAGGATAGAGACGGTTAAATATCGGATAGATTTGCATACAGTGCTACATGAAATTGTTGATTGAGTTTCAGATATAACCTGGTGTATAGCAGTTCAAAAGCGTCATCGATATCAGATAAGATTTCTTGTAGACACCTGACACAAAATCCGTATACAATCCCGTATAGAAACGGATGGGTTGCGTTTTTAAGATGACATTCGAGTTGCAAACAAGATCTGATAAGTACCGCATTAAAAGACGTATAAACGTCGGGTAAGGTTTCCTACAGAAGTATTTTCAGGTATTTTATTTTATTCGGATTAACGGATAACGGGCGGATAAGAACCGAATGTAATTCGGGTATGATTGCGTATTAAATCAGGACACAAAATCCGGAAAAGATTGCGGACATAAGCCGATAATTATCGTTTTTATCCGTCGTCTGTGCGCCATTTTAAGCAGAGTAGCGTAGATATAAAATAAATAATACCAAACCCCATCGCCCGAGAGCTCCGGCTCTTGCAGTCAACCACGTTGCATTGGGCTAACTCCCCAATGCAACGAATTATACGGTTACGTCACCAGTATCGCGCAGTCTCACCCACAATAGGCCTCTCTCGGATGGAGGCCATGGTTCAGTTTGGAGTGGCAGTAGGACCAAACCGAGGCGACGACCAGGCAATAGCCCCGGACAAACGCGAGAACATCGATTTAAGTGGTCGGACCAACTCAGGAGAGACATCCTTACCTGTTGAGAAAGAAGCTCACTGGCGCCAAGAGGATTCTTGCAGAGGTTACATAATCGTTGGGTCAATATGCACCCGGAATATGCTCATAAAACGCCTCAGTATTTAAGAGATCAGGTATCCTTTTTGCTCAAAAACGGATATGAAGCTCTTTTTCGGCAAGAAGAAGAGCAACATCCTACAGCGAACATACCATCCGTTCCAGCAAGACCACCTTTGCAGATAGCCGATAATGCCAACATGAGAAGTAGGAGATCTATCCACTAAAAAGTCTTTCTCAGGATGGATAAATTATCTGAAGCTAATAATGCTCTCCCCGATTTGCTCCCCAAAGATGTTAATATCTCGAATCTGAACTGTGTAGTTAACGAGAAGGTGGTCTCTCTGCTTAGCGACAATAGAAGTAGCGATACTTCAGTACGCCTGAGTAAGACTCGCGAGCGTATTGCACACCTTCAGTTCAAAATTGAAACTGCCAGACGGCATGCATTAAATATTCAGTGCGTTATTAGCTACACAACATCAAATAAAAAATTCACTCCAAAAGTTAGGGCACTTGCTCGAAACTTAAAGAAAGCAAATCACACGCTGAACAAGTGTAAACTTTTGACCATCAAGCAGCAGTGGACGCAAAAAATAATATCTCTTTCAAGCGCAAAACAGCGCCTTAAACGGCGAGTAAAATGGATTCAGGAAAATTC
>CAKNWT010135050.1:1916-23253 GCA_932066315.1 Andricus coriarius
ATCCTAGCCCCTACCTTTTGGATTTTTTTCCACCACATCTCTGCAAAGTTTTGAATTTTAACCTTTTTTATGCGGGTTTTCACATGCAGTTAAATCACATTTTTTAACGTTCGTTCTCCTCATTGCAAAATCTTTTCTAGAATTGCATGGATAGGTTATTATTTATGTTTTTGAGAATTCATTATACGATTCTGATGTGACTTTTTTATTATAACATCATCTTCATGAAGAATTTAACATCTGAATTGATCATCTTGTAAATTCTACGATAGTCGATAAATCTAATTTTAACGATATTTCTAACAAAAACCTTGAATGAGAGTTTTTCTTTCATATTTTTTTCGTAGGATGTTTGTTACTCAAGCAGAAATATAATTGTCATGCATATATACATGCACTTCGGAAATGACCCTTCGCTTTCCAACAACTGACATGACCCCATTATTTGCAGGCCTGTGTTATCGTAGAATTTACAAGATGATCAATCAAGACGTCAAATTCTTCATGAAGGTGATGTTATAATAGAAAAGTAACATCACAATCGTGTAAAGAATCCTCAAAAACATAAATAATAACCCATCAGCTCAATACTAGAAAAGATTTTGCAACGAGGAGAACGAACGTTAAAAAAATTTGCTTTAACTGCATGTGAAAAACCGCATAAAATAGGTTAAAATTCAAAACTTTGCAGAGCTGAAGTGGAAAAACATCAAAAAGGTAGGGGCGAGGATGGGTTGAACTTTGTTCTGGGTACCTCAAGGAATCTTTTCTGACCGGTTATAACCCTCTGGGCGCCGAACACCTGAAGACCTTCCCTTGTCAGATCAGAACTTGCGCATGCGGAGTCAATCAAGCATAATAACCCAACATGTTTAGTATAGGTCAGTTTTGAGTGAACTTGTGGATTTTTAAGGATGCAGTGAATTATAACATTTAAAAAATGGATAAAGAGCTGACTTCGCTGCTTAACAATTTGGACCTCAGAATGTATGTGCTTTTCGTACAAATTTTATTTGTATCCCCGTACCGTATCGTCACCGCGATAGTCGCCGCGTAATCGACAATTGGGTTACGGCGAATTTTCATAAATTAACGCGAATTTTCGTGTAATAAATAAACAATAAAATAACGTAGTGTATACGAATCTAGCAAATTTTTCCAGGCTCCAATCATATTTAGAAGAAGATCAAATACCCTCCAAATGAGAGGATTGCATTTAAAGTGGATTAGGTGATCCTTTCAAATTGAGATGATTTTTCCTCTTCCTTTCAAAGGATTCTCTTGATTTGAGAATAATCCTCTTCAAGAGAAAACAATCCTCTCAAATTAAAAGGAATACTTATCATACCATATTGTAGAGGAAAAATTGCATCAAAATAAGAGGAATCCTCTTGGAAAAATAATATTTTTTTCTCGGTGTATCTACATAGAGGCATACAGCAAATGCGCGTTCAACAACAAATTCTGTCATTATTTAACAAATGGTTTGAAAAAAAAAAAATCACATGTACATATTTTCGAGGCGAATGCTATAGTGTACTTGGTTTTTCGATCCGACGCTTAGTTTGTTTATAACAATTGCAAAAATATAAAAACCAGAGTAATTGTTTAACAAAAAAATGGTATACCGAGGTATTTACGAGACGAATGCAATGGTGTAATTTGTTTTTCGATCCGACGCTTAGTTTGTTCATAACAATTTCATAAATATAAAAAATAATGTAATTTTTTAACAAATTGTTTAAACAAACAAAAAGTGCACACCGAGATATTTGCGAGACTAATCTAAAAATGTTTTTATTTTTTCGGTATGATCCTTAGCTTTTTCATGAAGATGTAGTGAGGTAAAGAACCCAGTAGCCGGACACAGTTGAAAATAAGACAAATACTCGGACATGCAACGTTACTAATGATTACTTGTCATAAATTTTCATGAAGAGTAAAAATAAAAATTATCAATTATTTTTTAAATTATTGGCTACTTAATAGTATTAAGTATTTAAAAATCCAGAACTTTATTAATTCAAAAAAAAATATCCTAAATCATATTTCAAGAACAGCAAGCCTAGAACCATTTTTCTCGAGATCTGGGGTGAATTCTTAACATGAGTACTGACTTAGCTAACGTTGAATACAAAAATTTCGAGACTAAAATGTTATAAATAGTATTTCTAACGATAGTTGGAATATTTTTCAATAGAATTTAAAGCCATTCTGGTAAAAATAATGTTTATTAGGTTTATAATTACGTGTCCTGAATTACCACTCAATTTTGTGAATAGTACGCAGTAGTGGGACAACCTGGCGCTATGTCCGTAAACAGCGCTTTATTCTGACTCGCGTAAACATGTAAGCCTTTAGCGGCACGTGACTGCCTTGCATCGATTTCAAGTGAAAAAAGTGCAATGTTATTAATCCCACAACATCGTGAAAAGTACAATTAAAGTCTATGTAGCGGAAATAATTCATGTCGATGTCAAGTTAACCTCTAAATTTTTATTACTTGTTCGTTAAGTGTATCAAACTTTTTCTACTTAAGAATAAAACTGAAATTATCAATTTCTCATAGCTGAGATTTGTACGAATATTAATTTATTCTATTTGAAGTATTTCTTAGACTATAACATACTTTTTTTCTTAAAAGATTCTATTATAAACTAGTATTTAATTTTATTAATTGCATTTAAATATTAATTATTTTGTTTGTAGTACTTGTTATAACTTTACGTGCTGCAATATTTAGGTCAATATTAGGTCCGAACAGTATTTTCGTTATATTACATAAGGAATAAAACGAAAACACAATTCTAATCTAATTATGATTCAGAAAATATTTAATTTATTTTTTAGTATTACCTTACAATTTAATTCATTGCATTTCTGGGCTCGAAATTTTGAATTCATATTTTTATTAGTATTGAAAATGTAAGTATTCGTTGGTGTCCCGATTCTGGTCTATCCGTGTCCCGCTATACCCACCACCTCCGAAAGCCCGTCCCGATACTGGGCTTTTTATTTTCTTCAATCAAAAATGTTTTTTTTAGATATGTAAATGTTTTTTAAAACCTTTTTTTTTAATCAAGTCAAAAGTGTTAAGCCTTTGTATTACTATCACGAGTTTTATCAAATCATTAAAGTTTCTTCAGGAAAGAGTACTTATATTTCTTAAGTTTTAATATGTGTCCGGATACTGGGTTCTTTACCTTAAGAAGTGATATCTCCCATTGGTGAAGGTAGACGAAAGTGGAACTGGAAATATCCGAAAGTTACTATGTGCGTCTCTTATTAGTGCAGTATGGCACGCTGCCGTGATTTCAGTATTTCATGGCTGCGCGTGTAACTGCACTATTGTCGGTCTCTCTCCTAATTTTTGGAGGATTTCAAAACCACTTCTTTTTTACGGACATACTACTCCTTACTATTCCTTTATGGTTTTTTAAAAATTAATTATTAATGTTTTAAATCTATATATGTGGCAAACTTCAATGTCGTTCAAATTCATATATCCATCACAAATAAATTTCATGATCTTTTAGGTTTATATTTTCATACCTTAAAAAATAAAAATATTGCAAGAAAATTAAAATGTTGGTTGTTGGAAAATTCATTGTCTAAAATGGTCAACTTTTTGCGAATCAGCCACAATATTTTTTGCACACTGGTAACACGTTCTGACTCTTCATTTCAAGTTTCAACATTAATTTAAGTTTGATTGAAACAAATTTTTCAATAAATTATAAACGTAATTGAATTACGGAAATCTTCGAGGGTTTTATTGACTCTCATAAACGCGTCAGGAGCAGAGTTTAGTATTAATTCTCGACAAGAAGTTGCATATCAGATGTCTCATTCCATGTGAAAAGTGTTTGTATATTTGAGTTAATTGTTTTTTAAGGGGGTACATAAGTAAAATTTTGGATTTTTTGGAATTGTATTATCCTACGAATCCACAATCCTTTATAAGTTTATTGAGACAAGTCCTATTTAAAAATCTTGAAAATTACAGGTAAATTTAAATTTCTTCAAGTGATGGCATTCTAAACTCCTCAAACATTTTAACCGCTTTTTTCCCATATTTCGTTTTTTACGGTAGCCTCGACAACTGACGAACGGATGCTGTGAATTGCTTTAAACTGACAAAGATAGCGTAAAAAACGTCTCTTTAAGTTTGTTTAATTGTTTGTTTTTCACGATATTATTTCTGGACAGTTACACTGTTCATAAAGACGGATTAGTGGACTTGAAATTCAAAATTATACAAGTTTTATTATTTCGTATTAATATTTTAAAATGTGCTTCATTCAGTTATTCAGTAGAAACAGTCTGTTGTCATTAATATTGCACAAGGGAAACAGATCTTTGTTTTGTTCAGTAACAACAAAATGTTAAGGTATTTTTCAGTTTAAAAATAATAATGCTATAAATTAAAAAAAAAACTAAAATAATATTTGTGAAATAATAGCTCCACTTCTTCTATCATACAATTTCATATATCCTTGGTTGGAAAATAGATGGATCAAAAACTTTCAATTTCAAAATTTGTATTTTTAAATATGTGTTTTTTCTTCAAAACTCTTGCTTAAATGATGATACAGTCTTCCTTTATTAGAATTATATTTAATATGGTAGAATAATTTTAATGGCGGTGTCAAATAATTAATTAAGACAATTTCGTAATTGGGGTGAACAAGTTCTAACGGAAAGGATTTTATGAAAATTCCTCGCGCAAAGTTCATATAGAAATTCCATTCCGAAGTTCTACAAAAATTTCGAAAAACTAAAGTCGGGGCTAAATGTCGAGGCCCCTCACTTCTTTTGATTGTATGTCACACAAAAAAATCTCTGAATTGTCTAATAAAAAGCATATGAAAGCTTCAAGTCTTCCGAGTTCAACGATGTGAAGACTTTGATCTTAAAAATTTGTTTCAATATAGTTAGAGGAGAAAACATCAAACAGGGGTCTTCGGCCTCCTTTTTGAAGCGTACACTTTTACTTGGTCCCAGAAAGAGGGCGACGTTTGCAAAATCTAAAAAAGTTCACAGATATTATTTGCCAAGGGAACGTTATAGAAAATTTTCTCGCAGATTTCGCAAAGAAACGTGACAATTAAATTTAAGATAAAATCATTAATACGCAAGAAATGTCATTTGGAATATTTGTGGCTTTAATCAGTGTTTGCTCGCGGTCCTTCACAGCAGGACAAGTAGTAGAAAAAAGTACCCGCTTAATGACAAAAGTACTCTCTTAAAATGAAATACTGGAATCTCACTGGTTGAAAAAGCCAAAAGTGTGTCACTGAAAATCAGTGAGAATTCATTGGTTCATTCAGTGGATTTCCGGCACTGGTTTAATCAGTGAGGTTCACTGGTTTCTCAGTACCAGTATTCATCTGGTCGTACGCGTTGTCATTCGTCAGCTGATTAGGTATGCCACTTGTAATTCACGACTTTTGTTCTAGCCTTTGCAAAATTAATTTTTAAATACCGCACTTTAATCTCACAGCAATAAATGAAGTCCGGGCTGCAATATAATGGGATATAATATGTTGCGCCTGAATGTGGGAAGACCCATCGTTATGACAACGTGTCGCGTCGCTGAAAGTCTAACTCAAGTGGCCAGGGGCCTTCCACTATCAAGCGAAAGGTATTATATCCGCTCCCCATTGCAGCCAGGCGCGAAATATTTATAAAATAAACACTAGTACCCAACAAGGTTCGTTTTCACTCGAGAAATGCCAAGACCTGACTAGCGACGCGTGCGTACCAGACGACTGGGGCTTCATGTCTTGCCCGCGTGGAGCGCTATATCACTGATTCAATCTATCATTTGGCGTCACTGGTACAATCAGTAGCGCTATTTTAGTGGAATCACTTACTGGTTCATCCATTCCAAGTGGAAAAATCACTCGTTCACCAGTGATAATTCAAAATACTGATTGAACCCGTGAAAATTTCACTGGTTTAGTTTAAGAGAGTAACTCCAGGAGCAAGCCGACTCTGTTACTATTCTCATCGAAGGGGTTAATTATCATTCACGCAACAAATAAATAACTAAAATAAATTAAATAAATCATTTATGATAATATTTAATTTTCTGGAATATCATCAATATTATATATAGCATTATACATATTAAAATTATTATAAATTCAATATAAATTTATCATAACTTTACTGTAACTTTACTATATAATTCAATTGAAAGAAAATGTTTTTAAACATTCTTTAAAAAATTGAAATTCAGATGTAAATATAAGGAATTTCGAATTAGGAGGATTAAGATCAAGCAATTTAAAACATCGGAATCATATTGTAGCACATTTGTTTTACATTATTAAATTTTTTTTTAAATTTTCAATGTAATATTCAAAAATTGTCCGATTTTTTGTGATAATTTACATAAATTAACGATTTCAATTGGAAAAATATTTGATTGAAAAACTTCTAAAATAAATAATAGTTTTAAAGGAAATGTTCAAAATTAAACGATTGAAAATTAAAAAATTAAAAATTGTATTCTATAAAATCAAAATAGATAGAAATGAATATAATTGAAATTGATACCTGATAAAAAAATTTCTTCAATCCTGAATATTTACAATTTTCAAGTACTGAATTTTTATTTTGGACTCTGAATGTTAAGTGTTTCCCCTTCATAAACTTTAATTTTGCAATTAAAATTACATTGGTTAAATTTTGAAAATTATTATTCACATTTAAAAAAATAATTATTTATAAACCATTTAAATGCACTTAAAATAACTTAAATTTCACAACTATCATATAATAAAACACATCTCTGTATTTTCCTTTATTAGACACAAAAATTTCCTTATCACACTTATTATATTGCTTATATTGCTGATGCTCATCGACATCTATATCTCTTCATATGTGAAAAACTGCAGTTTTCGCAAAGAGAGCATATTTTTTACAAACCAGGAGATAACACTAGTTTTTAGCGGGAGAATGGAGAGAAAGCCGGGAGACAAAAATTATAGAAATACAGGCCACCCTGAAAAACGTTTTTTATTGAAAATTATAAAATCAAACGCCTTCAATTGTGAATTATTTAATCTTCGGAACTGCATTTTAAAATTCTTTAAATTGAAAATGTACGCTCACAAATAAAGACCTGAAATAAATTTTTTTTTGAGTATAAGATTTTTAAATTACCTGGTCACTCTTTCCATGTTCGATTGAAATTCGAAAATCCAATCCAAATTATAAAAACAATTAATTTAATTTCTCATTTTCACTAGATTAGTCTCTTACTTTAAATTAAAGTAGTTGAGCATACCTATCTTGTTCGACATGATAAAAGTTGGCGAGATTGAATGTTATAAGAAAAATGATATCTTTTCAATATGATTATTTTTTTTCCTCAAATTACTTGGCCAAATTTGATTTCACAAATTCATACCGCTGGATTTGACAAAGTTTTGGCATCGCAGATGTTTTTGGTGAGGTTTTTTTTAAATATTTTTTCACTGGTTCAATCTATTATTTGGCGTCGCTGGTGCAATCAGTAGCGCTATTTTAGTGGAATAACTTACTAGTTTATCCAGTCAAAGTGGAAAAATCACTGTTTAACCAGTGATAATTCAAAATACTGATTTAACTAGTGAAAATTTCAATGGTTTATTTTAAGAGAGTAACTCCAGGAGCAAGCCGACTCTGTTGCAATTGTCACCGACGGGGTTACATTTTTTCTGCCACTTGTTCCGCCGTGCTGGCCACATGCCGACACTGATTAAAGTCACAAATGTTCAAAAGATATTTCTTGCGTAAGAGTAATTTGATCAGAAATTTACTTATTGCACTGCACTCGCATTACAAAACTGCACACTTGGAGCCATTACACGGCTTCCTATCTTCATTCGTTCTTAAGATGAAGTTTTTGTAAATAAATCACTGTAAAAAGTAAACTTTTAAATGTATCAAAATTTTAAAAAATGTATTGCATCAGAGAATGTTGAAAGAATACCTGTGATTTTTTTCAGATTTTTCCTAACGTCGCCCTCTTTCTGGCAGCAGGTGAAGGTGAATGCTTGAAAAAGGAGGCCGAAAAATCTTGTTTTTTGACATCTTTTGCCCTCTAACTATTGACAATAAATTTTCAGGATAAAAAAGATCATATCCTTGAATTCGGAAGACTTTAAGCTTTCAGTTGCTGTTTATTAGACATTTCACACATTTTTTTTTGCGAGTTGCAATCAAAAGAAGTGAGGAGCGTCGACATTTGGCCCCGACTTTAATTTTCTATGAAAATATGCATGTGCCTGGACTCAATGTAGCAAGTAATTTACAGCAAGTAAGTCAAAAACCTCTTCCTCGTGGAACCTTAGGTGTCCCGAAATGAACATTTGCACTAGGGGTATACATATTCAAACAACATTTTTCTCGCTGACCCGCGGACATAATACCTCAGACGTCGCTTAATCTTTGCTCGGTAGTTATATGCAAATAACATTTTTACGTCGAATTTCCGTCGTATTTTTGTAAATTTATGAATAATTCTAAAATTATACGTAAGTTGCTTCGAATTAGCGTTAAACTTACCGCAATGGTGGTAACAACATTCTGAAACATAGTAACACTTTTTACGAATTTTAAAACGTAACATTTTGCTAATACACAGGACTTAGACCTATGCACTATACAGCGGCCAAACGAGATGGAGAGCTGTATAAAGACCGAATGCGACGTAGCGCGGAATACCGCCTGAACGCAACGTGGAGCCAGTAATTCCTTATCTGAGCTACAATTTGCATTTTTCAATATTCAACTCATGAAAATAACACGAGTATATGTGTATTTTTGTATAGGTATGTTTTCCAATATAAAGTTGATAACATTTTTTTTTTTAATTGACTAAACAGAGACATTCAGCCATAGGCTTTAATTCCGTTCGTTCAAAGTTCATTTCTAAGACAACTCTACAAAAATTTGTAGTCAAGAAAAAAATAAAAATGGTATATTTTTGAAAATGATCTTTAGTTTTTGAATGTTGAATACAGACATACATACAGACATGCATACATGCTTACAGACAGACATAAAGACAGACACCGACAAAATTTATGATTTTTGGACCCTGTGAATGCCGAATGTAAAGATCAGATAAAAGCTAGAGATCGAAAATTTAAACGATTACATTACACTTTCATGTATGAGAATTTAATAATACATAAATTACGTAAAAGCTTTGGAGATAGGGGGTTCTACAGAATTTATCGATATTTTACATGGGACGTGGGATCAAACGATAATGTTACCTAACAGTTTTATCAAATCAACCCTATAAGAAATCCTTGCATCCAAAGTTATAATATAATGTTAAAGTTTAGTAATTATAATAAGAAAATTGTAATAACGTTATATAGACTTCAATTTCCGAAAATTTTCGACTTTAAGGAACTTCAGAAGCAAAAGCGATTATTGACATCATAGTTCGATGTTTACTTTACAAAGTTCATATGCTTAAAAGTTCAAAAAATTTTTAAAATGCAACGAACTTCGATTCTGAAAAAATATGAATTTGTCTCGCCTTAGGCAACCCGGTATCCTAAGATGAACCCCTTTTTTAAAATTAAAAAAGTTATGTAATTAAACACTAGATATTGATCAATATAATTCGTAGCGTACTGTGTAAATATATTCTTCACATTTATGACATATAAGTTATGCAAAATACATTATAAAACGTAAAATACGCGTTAAATTAGGTTCAACAGAAAATAAGTGTAAACAAAGTTCAAGGACTGAATATTTATGAAAAGTTATCAAATTTCAAATAATATTCACCTTAGATCAAGAATATACATATATAAAATGAAGTAGCAACATATATTCAAAAATGTCTTACTCATGATGTAAAAGCAATAAAGAGGCTAGTTAAAGTTACAACTGACTCACAAGTAAAGCAGATTTCGCTTTTACCTATATTTTTCTAGCCTAACCGGGGCTCGTCTTAGGATTTTCGAATGATAGACGTTTTCTCTAAATAAAGTTGTACATTATCTGATATAACTTTACATCCAGAACCCTGAATATAAATGATAGTATATACTTCTATCGAGGTTGTAAAGTCTTGGCAGAGAAAATCTAAATTTAACCTTCTACTGGGCAAAAGTATATAACATTTCGTAGTTGGTATATAACTCTCACTATGCAGTTTGAAAGGTGGAAAGCTACATTCTACAGAGTCTTGATATTTTTTAAGAATAAAAATATCGGCAAATATATTCGGCAAGTGATTTACATTTACTGAGTGTTTCGCGATCGGTGGCAACGTAGGAAGTTTTGCTGGTAAATATGTATTTTTGTTCGGATAGAAGTAACATGTGAGTGTTTCGTATTAACTGAGGTATAGGGATCACATGGGTAATCACATATTCTTCTTTCTCGAGTACGGGTATCGAGATAACATACGTCGAAGTTTTCCTGATTAAGGCTACGTTGTCTTCGCTGAGGTCGAGGATGTGCTGGTAGCTTTCCAGGGTCGCATCAAAATGATAACGAGTTCGATGAATGGTCTCAAACTCTTGGACCGTGTCCATTAATATTTTTGGTGTAACGATCTGGAAATGAATTATACCGTGTTTACCATTATTTATGGCAACTAATGCCGATTCGATATCATCATGTAATTCGTCAATCAGGATTCCGCAGACAATCAATTTAGAAGCTATGAACAAATTTCTGGTGTTGTTTCTTCAGGCTGCCTCTAACCAGATGTGCGGTCTCAGCTTCGACTTGCAACTTTCATTTTAAAGCTTTGTAGTCAGTCGATGAAGAGTCCAGCAATAACTTCAGGACTTTAGTGTGATTTTGCATTACCATAGCTAAATCCTTATTATCTGAGTAAAGTTGATCGAGTTCTATATTGATAGCTTCAAGGTCACTGTTGCTTACGGTTCCGGATAAGCTTTTAGATATTTCTCCCACAGCATTGATCAATCCTCTTATGGTTCGTCGAATACTCATGCTCTTCTCTTTGGCGTAGTCGTTCATACCGTTCACCTACCATTCTTATCTCGTAATCTTCGGCGCAGCTAGAATCACAGGCTTTAGCTTCAACTTTGAGTGTGTTGGCTCTTAGATTAGACCTTTTCTGTGTGTTGATTGTGTTCACAGCTATGACGAGATTCCATTTTTCGTGGTAAAGATGGGCTTTTCCTTCTTCCTCTAAAAAGATGTTTCCGTTGATGTTGGTTATGGTGTAATTTCCTGTACTCGCTCCCACTTGCGTCAATAAAATCCAGACCAGGAACATCTCAAATTACGTACAGTATGGCATTAGTTGGTTGGCATGGGTGGTTAGAGTTTTATTCTCAAAACCAATTTTGTAGTTGTTATTTTCTATTGCTTCTTAGATAACTGCGGGCCCTTTCCAACTAGGAGAGAGCTTGTTGACAGCTGTTTGGTTGATAAGCTTCACCAGGTCTCCGGGTACATAAATTCCTTGTGATTTTATAATCCTTGCATCTTGCTGTTTCTTGTACTTTTCTTTTTGCAACATTACTCTCTCTCTCTCTCTCTCTGGCTCTGTTAAGACATCTTTCATGCCTATCTTTACACTTTTGAACAGGGTCCGAGTACTTTATTGAAAGTGTTGTGCTCAGCATAGAAGGGATGTTTGGTTCTCTTCCAAAAGAGAGTTGGAAAGGAGAATGCACAGTTCCTTCATGTTTCATAGTATTATGAGCCATGGTCACGATTTTTAGTGTGTTATCCCATTCAACTGTATTGTCCTCCATGCATGTTCTTATTAGGTCTTTCAGGGTTGAGTGTGACCTTTCTAGACTTCCGTTGGATTGCGGATGATAGGTGGGAGTCTTGATATGTCGGATTCTAAACAGATTCTAGAAATTTTGGACAAGTTCTGAAACAAAGTTGGCTCCGTGGTCGGTGAGTATGTGGCTAAGGGACCCAAACATGTATATATAATGATCAAAAAGTCCTTTAATCATTCTCTCGGATTCGGTGTCTTTATGTGGGACCAAAATGAGATATTTGGTGAGTTGGTCTTGGATACATAGGAAATAGTTATTTCCAGAACGAGTGGTTGGCAATGGCCCGAAAATGTCCATAGCTATTTTATCGTTGGGGTCAACTAGCGTATTGGGGATAATAGCTTCACTCTGATTTATGATCCTAGGTGTTTTTTGCAACTGGCAGACCGGACATATTTTTACAAAGTGAATGCCCTCTTTTTCCATGTTTTAACATTCACCGATTGTTCTTGCTCGTTCTGGGTCTGCGAACTGGAGACGTATTATTGTCAATTTCTTACCTATGCAGTATTTGACTTTAAGGTTGAGTAATCTCAACCACAACTCTTCCTGATAATCTCCAAATTGAGACTTCGTGATTTCTACCCACAGTTTTCCGCAGGCATTTGGTTTCTTTACTTTCCGGGTTGAAGTTTTCTGTTTCTTCCATGCGGCATAATCCTGATAGAATCCATTTCGTTGATTAAATAAATTTTCTTTATCAGATATGAGATCGTCTGTGGCCATTTTCTTGGCCAGGGCTGGTTTCGTTGTTCATGAAGCGCTCGTGGTTTCTTCATCGGAGGGTTCACTTCCTAAACCACTTTTCTCAACATCTTCATCTGAAGGATCCGTGATTCGATACAATCGTGAAAGGCAGTCAGCAGCTTTGTTCTCCTTCCCTTTTACGTACTGGATTTCATATTCGTATTCTTTTAGTCTGAATCTCCATCTCAGTAATCTGGACGAAGGATCTTTGACGTTATTTAACCATGTCAGACCTTGGTGGTTAGTTTGAATTTTAAATTTTCTTCCTAGCATATACTGTCTGAGTCGTTTAACTGCCCAAACGATGGCTACAAGTTACTTCTCGGATGTGCTGTAATTCTGTTCTGCTCCATTTAATGTTCTTGAAATGTAACAGCATGGGTGTCCTGCTTGGGAAAGAATTGCCCTAGACCTTTGTTTCTGGCGTCGGTTGTTAATAGAAACTCTTTTGAGTAGTCGGCGTATCTCAGCACTGGGGCTTCACAAAGTTTATTTTTTAAAAGCGCAAAGCTCTCTTGACATTCGAGTGACCAGTTAAATACTTTATCTTTTTTCGTTAGCTTTATCAAAGGTTTCGCTATACAGGAGAAATTCCGTATAAATTTCCGATAATAGCCAGCTAGTCCTAAGAATGATTGAATTTCTTTTACATTTCTAGGCCGTTTGAAATTTTGTACTGCTTCTAACTTTGCTGGATTGGGTTTCACTCCATATTTGGTGACTTGGCGGCTTGATTGCTGCTATGCTGCTATGCTGCTTTGCTTTCCTTGTCTTTTTCTGAGTCTTACTGTGCTGTTTCACAGGCTCTAGGATTTTATCGTGGTTTGTTGCGTACCCGAAATTCTTGTCACGGAAATTTCTGGTAAACGTGTTTACGTAGAATAAGGCGTACTTAATACAGCTCTTAATTTTGCCCAATACCTTACAGGTGCATTGCTTTACGAACTTTCCGTAGAGAAGTCCGGAGTCCTTCTTGGGAGAACCGTAGTTCTCAAGATTGTATTCGAGGTTCGAATCAAAGATAGGGCCTGTTGATTCCTTGTATTTCCGTAGCTAATTCTTTAAAGGATCGTTTGCCACTATCCTGGCAGGATTGGCAATTTGTAACAGGGTGAGGGTAATGAGTTCACTTTATATTGAGTTAATGAGTAAAATAAATGAGTAAATAAATTGTAATGAGTTCACTTTTAATAGTATAGGTATTCTTTCTTTTGCCTGATATTTTGCAAGACGATACAACTTTGGCTGAGGGAGGCCGAAAGACTGACGAACGTCTCTTATGTTACGTGTCGCTTGGACCGGTCCTAAAATATATTGTGGAGGGAGTTCAGGGGACAATGACCTTTACTTTCCACATTCGTCTACACTAGATTTCCTAAATTCTTATAAGTTCCTTACAAAAACTGATTTATTACGATTTGTTTTGTGTCTTTTGAAACTTATAAGCTGAAGACTGGCCATGGCAGTGATAAAGCGTGCAGCAGAATTGGTCATGGAAGACAATAAATCCATTCGATCAGCAGCCAAAGATTACAATGTATGCAGAATGAGCCTAAAAAGATTTATAGATCATCTCAAAGAAAACACAGATAACGTTAAGTTTGGACATTCGTCGAAGTTGATTTCTAAGCGCGGATTTGAGGCAGATTTAGCTCAATAGAAAAACGATCAGCTGCAATATATCCTGGATTAAGACCGAAAGACATGTGTCACTTTTCGTATGATTGCGCAGTTAAAAATAAGTTGAAATATCCTGCAAGCTGGGATGAAAAAAAAATGGCAGGCAAATACTGGCTCAATGTTTTTTTTTTGAAGAGAAACAATCGTTTAGGTATTTAAAGACCAGAAGCTTCCAGTTTTAGTAGAGCTACATCGTTTATTAGGAACATAGATGAAATGGGTATTTCTACCGAAAGCCATACAAAATTATTGTAGAAAAAGGCAAAAGAACAATTGGATCAATTACATTTTCAGAAAGAGGAACCAACGTTACACTGATAACCACTGTTTTTGCAGCAGATAGCTATATCCCTCCAATCCCAGGTGCGAATTGACCGTAGGCCCACGGTAGAGCCACCCGTCGGACGGTCGGTCCAACTTTGTGCGCCACTGGTCGGGCCAACCAGCTAAATCATAATGCTCAACCGCCTTTGACTTCTCAACGTTGGCCCGACATTTGATATGATGTCGGTCCAGCCTTGAACAATAATGTGGGGCCGACTTTGAATTTTGAAGGTTCAAGGTCATCAAAAAATTAATAATAATTTATTTCGAGTATTTTGACTATAAATGTTAATCCTCCTGCTTAGAATAAATACATATATTACATTTTTGAACATTATATTACAAATAAAATTTCTATCGCTATAGGGTTTCGAACCTACATCTATACTTAAATCTATCGCCTAGCAGTCGGGAGTCTTACCCATTACTCTATACCTACAGAAATGAATGTCAATGAAAAAGCCATTCTCATAAACTACAGCTCAAAGCACTTGAAAAAAATCCTATTTTTTTAACTCTTTTTTCTCAATAATTTTTCTATTATTATTATGCGACATCATGTAGATGTAATATAAATTACTGTTAATGTGAATATAAGTGAAATAACTTTTAAATAAATAATTTCAACCCATTACAATTGTTAGGGTTTCGTAGCCCCGGGCTGAAATCCTTAAATTTTTTTTTCAACACATTTTTTTCAAAATTTTTGTTTCAAAAATTTTTCTTCAATTTTTTTCTAGAAATTTATATTCAAAAATTTCTTTTTCTAACAATTTTTATAAACAATTTGTTTTCAAACATTTTTTCCAAACTTTTTTAATCAATTTTTTTCAAATTTTTTTTTTCTTGGCGCCTCAGGCTATATCACAACTTTTAATAATAACATAAAATGTGATTTTTAATGAGCATTTAAAATTCGCATCGACGGAACTTAGAAATTTTATCGCGTACTGCGACTTCGGGTGCATCATGATGACTTGTACAAGCCAATGTTATGCCGGCGGTCGGACCATCTCTTGCCCATAGTTGGGCGGACCGTACTTTCACGGTCTTTTTGAAACCATAAACCAGCGTTTGTCCTACGGCCGGCCCATATTTCGGCCAAGTTTTGACTGACCGTCGGGTGCATCCAGGTGACTTGTGGCTAACCGACTGCTGTGTACAGAGTCGGACCGACCGCATTCTTACGGTCGTGCCGACCAATCTGCCACAATTTATCTGATCATCAGCCCAAAGTTGGGCCAGAATTGGGACGACAGTCGGCTTTTCGCCCACCGCCGACGTCGGTTGCCAACGTCGGTGAGACCAGGGCAGCTTGAAAACACCTTAGTCGGTCCAACACTGGTTACCGTAGTTCGGTTACCAAAGTAGGGCCGACTTTGGGCCGATGGTCAATCTCTGGCATCCGACCGAATTTCGGACCGGGGATGTTGATTTTTTCGAGAAAAAAGTTTCAAGGCCATTTTGTAAGAGATGGACCACCAGAATGTTTTTGGGCAAGAAATAAATCTGGTTGGGTAACTGATGACTGATATTTTCAGTTAAAACACGAAATTAAATGGAATTCAAATTTTTTTCGGTTTTTCACGAAAGCACTTGGTTACTCTGCGTTGTTACCTGTTAAAACGCGGAGTAACCAAGTGCTCCTGGTATGTTCGCGTTTTAACTAGTTAAAACTAGTTTTAACTGATTTCCGGTATAAAGGGTGACATATATAAAATCGTAGGGCTTTTAAGTCAATATGACCCGGTTACGACGCCTGACTCGGGAACTGTTAGGTCTACTCACTTTATCTTTTGCATGAAGGAAATGTGACAAGCTATCAGCTGATCAATTATTACATTTTATTGTATTCGGCCGCTATATAACTACAAAAATGAATATATTGTGTTGAAATTTTGTGAACTTGTTTAAAATATTCAAGGGCAGGTCTGCGTTATTGGGGTTTTATTTTGTTTAAATAGTGCAATTTTAATCATTTTTAATTGAGTAATTCACTGAGAACGGGGCTTCAGAGCCCTAGCTTAAGTATAATTATTAAAATTGCATTATCCAAACAAAGTAATAACTAAAATGGATTACACAGAGGTACCCTTATATATTTTGAACTATTTTTTAAAATTTCAATACAATACATTCTGTCCTACAACGGAAAAACATATTTGAGCGACATTTTTTTTGAAAAATGAGTTTTTTATATAAGTGGAATCGTGTAAGCAAGCTGCGTCTGATACGAGAGTTGCCTTTTATATTTTGAGCCTTGGCAATACTAGTGTTTACAGGTGCCATCTGACGATTCCAATTGAAAGTTTGACCTTTCTAACCATAACCTTCTTCAGAACGTTTTGTCACTTGAGCATAACCTGTATTATTTTCAGTGACTTGAAAATATTGTCTCAGCGAAAAAATGGAATTGAATCGTGAACATTTTCGTGCGATGATTTTTTACGATTTTCAACGTGGATTATCAAGAGAAGAGTGCATCGATCAACTCACTTCGACTTTTGGCAATGAAGCTTGTTCCTTGGCCACTGTGAAACGCTGGTACAACGAATTTAATCGTGGCCGCAGTTCGCTCAGTGACGAAAGTCGTGAAGGTCGCCCAAAATCAGTCGTTGTTCCAGAAAAAATTGACGCTGTGCGTGAATTAATAAGGCAAGATCGTCATGTCACTTATCGTGAGATTTAGGCATCCTTGGGCATTAGTGGGACCAGCGTGCAAGCAATTTTACATCAACATTTGACTGTCAAACAAAAATGTGTTGCCGTTGGATCCCACATAACTTGACAATCGCTCAAAAAAAGGCTCGTGTGGATTGGTCAAAACAAATGCTGCAAAAATTCGATCGCGGTGATTCAAAGCATGTCTATGACATCGTAACAGGTGACGAAACATGGATTTAGGCTTATGAGTCTGAAACTAAACAGCAGTCGACTGTGTGGATCTTCCAAGATGAGCCAAATCCGACAAAAGTTGTTCGCGCACGAAGCACTTCGAAGCAAATGGTTGCCTGTTTTTTTTGGAAAAACCGGCCACGTAGGAACTGTGCCGTTGGAGCAACGTCGGACGGTCAATTCGGAATGGTATACAACCATTTGTTTACCGGAGATCTTTGAAAAAATGAGGGAAATCAGCCGCCGAAGGCGAATCATCCTCCACCACGACAATGCGAGCTCTCACACATCCGCTGCAACAAGGGACTTTTTGAGAGCTGAAAACGTCGAATTGATGGGTCATCCAGCCTACAGCCCTGACTTAGCACCTAATGACTTTTTTTTATTCCAATACATAAAAAATAAATTACGAGGTCAACGTTTTTCGACGCCTGAAGAAGCGGTTGATGCGTTCAAAATGCATGTTTCGGAGGTGCCTCAATAGGAGTGGAAAAAATGTTTCGAAAATTGGTTCAAGCGCATGCATAAGTGTGTTGAGTTTCAGGGAGAATACTTTGAAAAACAATAAAGCCAGTTTCGATAATCAATTATTGTCTTTTCATTATTAGGCTCAAAATATAAAAGGCAACCCTCGTCTACAAGGGAATAATATACGCAAAGCACTTTGCGGACCTTTTGTCTGGCAAACGTGCTGGAGCACGCTTCTTGTTACAAAATCAAAACCCCGCATGTGCTGTACGTAAATTCTCAAGTTGTAAATGTGTCGAGTCCAGCAAAGATGTCCAAGCGAAAAAAATCCGCAAGCGACATCGGCTAAATTCGGCAAGCAGACGGTCGTTCGGAATAATTCGGAGGCGCCGCACAACTTCATCTACGGGGGTCACAGGGCGGCGACTTTACAAGTTTATTATACACGTATTGATCATTGTATGATAATCGTTGATTACCTGACGAAATTGAAAAAAACAACATAATGTAACATTTGTGAGATTTATCGAGATTACTTGGGACCTCAAGATTATAATTAATTAAATAGTTTTCTTAAAACTTGACGAGCAATATTTGAGGCTTGTTCATAACATTCGTGTTTTAAAAATATTGCGGTAAATTTTGAGGGATTTAGAGTCACCATTTAGCAAGTGTTTATTAATTTAAAAACTTCGTGGACTAAATTTTTGATGTGATTTCCACTTGATTAAAAACAACTACTCTATTCAAGATTGTTTGATGTTTACATATTTAATATAACATCACATAATCTGTTAAAAATAGTCAATAATATACTAATAATATACTAATTTCCTTATGACATTCGCAATTTTGCATCCCGTTACCTGCCGCGTTGAGTATCTTTCCTCTCAATAGTTTTTAAGACGCCAGTAAGAGCGCTTTAATCTCTGAGCTATGTAATCCCTTTTTTCTTAATGTTTTTGTTGAAAAACGTGATTAGAGTCCGCTCAGACCCCACATTACTATTGTTAGTTTCATATGGTCCTGTCAAGTTGATGCCTCAACGCTGAATTTGCAATAAAAATTTGCGAAGTTTTCTCATATTCAAAGTGTAGTGTTTGTTTGTTCCAGTTTATATTTCTGAAGTGTGATTTCGTTAGTCAGTAGTATAAGGAGGTTGTCTTTTGTAACTGATAAAGTTCAAACTTTATTTAAAACTCTCTACTTGAATCCTGTTTGCTTTGATTACCTACGTGTCGTGAAAGTGAGTGGGGTCCATGTAGACCCCACATGGGGGATGGTATCCCATACTTGCACGTGGAGGACGGTGTCCCATACTTGCACGTGAGGGACACAGGGTTAATTAACAGCAACATATTTTTGACAACATGAGATGCGTATATATGCAGTAATTTCTTGTATGCTAAAAATTAGTTATAAAATGAAGTGCGGCTCTGACGAAGTTCTAGCCCTCCACCGTGTCTCGCATGGCGTTTGCGGATTTCTCTTGTTGTATCGAGGGCCGATGCTCGATAACTTTACAGCGAAACATTCCACAAGCGACTTTGCGTATTACTTAGCTGGGATTTTATTTCAGGAAAATCCGCAAGTACATTTTCTAATAAAAATTGTTTAAATTATCAATTTTTTATTGCGAAATCCGAAAGAGCACATGCGTCTTACCAGAAAGGGGTACCTGCATTGTTGAAAACGTGTTCCTATACTGAAGTTCTTAGGAGATTTCAATTTTCTAATTATAGAGCAGCCGAATATAATAACATGTAATTATTGATCACGCGATAGGCTGTCACATGACCTTATGATGTGTGCCACGTGCTTAGTTCCAGAAAAAATAATGGCGAAACCTGCTTCATCGAGATGTTGTTCGGAAATTCACCAAAAAAAGCGAACAAAGGGTATAGCCGGGTAAAATTCCTACAAAGGGAATTGAATGTTGAGTCAGCCATTTGAAGGCATACACTAAAAAACCCCAAATTTCAAACCGTTCGCCGCCATATTGAATGAGTTAGGGGTAGGGGTAACTTTCATTTTCGTTTTTATTTTTTTTTTTTTATTTTTCTCATTATTAGCACTGTTTTTTTAAATTTACAGAACTGCTATCAATCATTCTCAACGTGCATGGTATTTTGGAAAAATATTTGGCGGGAAATAAAAAATTAAAAAAATGTTCAAATAAAATACTTTTGTATGATAAAACTCAAGTACTATCTCAGTCTTCTTACCACAGAATAGTCACGCCAAGAACTATTATTGTGAATTTTTTCAGATTTTTAAATTTGAGTCTTAGTGTAATTGATACCTGAATATATTTATATAATACAATTATATAAGTGACTTTATACATCATTAGATACATTATATGTCCGCGAAGAAAGGGACCTGATGCGGAAAAAATTGATTTTCATTTTCTTACGTCAATCGATAGTTTCTGAGTTACATTTTCATTTCCAATAATCAACAAAATATCAAGTTAATTACTTTTCTTGGTACGTGGAGACAGAACGAGAGGCCTACGAAAGCCAGCCCCACCACTTACCACTACAGCTGTACGCGACGTGTCCAAGAGCTACACTGGCTCGTGCCTAAAATTGTAATGGTAAGTGGAAGGGCTGCTTTTCGTGGACATATCCCCGCTACTCAAATTCTGGCTTTCGGACTCTACTACGATCGCTCGTCCTACAAAATTCAGCTTTGATGCATTAGGTCCCTTTCTTAGCGGGCGGTCACATACACTGGAGTCCCGCTATATCATCAGTGTCGGGGGTACCCTCAATGGCCTCGGTGATAAATCAGGACTCTCTAAACCTATCTTCTTCTCCTTCTTGCTCGTGGCTTCTTATAGTGCCTCTCTCTCGTCCCCTTGCACTACCTTGTATGATATATCGGGACCTGATAAAGCGGGACTCCAGTGTATATACATTATATACATTATATATGTAGTAAAAAGTTTGTCATACGGATAACTGCAGGATTTCACCGGGAGCGGTTACTAATCTAAAAAACTGCACCCGCTCTCAGCGCAATCGTGGTAAAATTTCAGCCGTAACCACGTCTCATGACCGTGAGTTAGGTGGTTGAAGTATGTGTCGGACTCAATTCGATGACCCGGCAAAAGTCTCGTGTACCCTAAGGACACGGAGCGACCCAAGGAGGACCGCTCTCTACATCTCCCCACAAGTGTCTTAGTATTTTTTTGACACGCAGGAATGCTTTTCAGGCTATTGACAGTGAAAGCTTGGCATCTCCAAGAGCGCCGATGATCAGGACGATTAGCTTAACAAAATATTTCGGGTACAACCATCTCAGCTCTCTTATAAGTCTTTTTACCTTTCTTCCTTTCCATTCTTCTTGGTTATGATTTTTTTATCAGCTGGTCCCGAAAATTCGATAACGAACAAGATTCTTTTCTCGAATTCAAGGAG